>SKCR01030833.1:0-94748 GCA_019454045.1 Zanthoxylum bungeanum
GAAATTGGATTTCGACGCGGAATTAAAATTAGATTTTAATTCGGGCGTACGATTTAATTTAAAATTAATTCGTTAGCAACGTGAATAGTGATTTCACTAGGCATAATCATTTAATTACGTCGCAACGGAAAATTCGTTAATTTGGAATTAGCGAACCCGAGCCCGGGATTGTTTGAGAACGCTTTCGCATTTCGAATTCGAGTGCGGCACGCAAGTCAAATCAAGCGTCAAATCATTAGTCACATCAAGCGTCAAATCACATGTCACTTTGAATGATGTGACAATTGATTGATTGATTGATGTGAGTTGATGTGAGATTATGACAAGCATTTAATGATTGACTTTTTGAAAAAGAATTATGGTATATGTTTTATTTTGTTTTTGGAAAACAAAAAGCTAATACACATTTCTTATTCTCTCTCTTTAGCTCACGGTTTTGGAGCCAAAAACCTTCTTCTCTCTCACGCCATTTTCTGCCTTCTGTTCTCTGCAACTGCCGAATGATGAAGGAGAAATAAGATGGTGTTTTTGTGGCAAAACACCAAGTGCTAGCACACATATGAGTCCATACAAAGGTGATAGGGAACTCACTACATGAGCAAGGAATCAACACAAGCTTGGAGCTTCCATGGAGGACCATCAATGGCCGAATTTGAAGACAAGAAAACAGCCCACTGCCGAGCTTGGAGGAGGCAGAAAATGAAGTTTTTATTGTCAACCGAATCACTCAACCATTCATTGTGAGTATTCTGCACCTCATTTGATTGTATTCACATGTTATTTTCTTGCTTGATAAATGATCTTCGGAACCTTAGAGGAAACCAACATTTACAATCATCGGTCCATAAACGTCCGAATGTATTAGCTCAAGTGGTTCTTTGGCTCTTATCCATTTTCTAGTAAAAGGTCTCTTAGTCATTTTTGTAGGGGTTTTTTAGGGGGTGAATTCGGTAACGCAGCGGAAGCGGTGAAAATCCGATTTTTAGATTTCAAAACTTTTTCTCGGATTAATTAAATAAACATATTTATTTAACATTCCAATAATCAAATTATGAAAACAAAATTCAATAAAATAATTTTAAGTGAATTTACCGAAATGTCATTGCTTTGTATTTTTGTTCATTTTAGTCCGAAATTGATCAAATCAATTTTGAATGATTCTAAATCATTTCTAAGATGAACTTAGCATGTTCAAAACATCAAAACACCAAAGCAACCAAAATCCCCAAAATCTCACATCAAGGCCGAGAGCCTCACTAAGGTTCCAATTGGAACACTTTGTCATTTCATGCATCAAAACACATCAAGATGTAATCCAATGAACATGAAACTTTATATGCATCATATACACACACAAATACACAACATATATGAAAATCCCCAAATTTGGAATTGGTCATGAACCCTAATTTTTCAATTTCCACAAATTGGACACAAATTAGACCAAATACAGTAAATCAATTACTTCAATCATCATTCTTACATCCAATCCAAGTCTCAACACAATGAAACAACTCAATATCAAATCTAGGTCATTTAAGAGTGGGTCAATAACTCTAGATTAGCAACATGGTTTCCAAAACCTTAAAAGAATAGTATAACTACAATAGTTACAAGCTTTCTTCATCACACATGCTCAACACTTTCAACCAAATTTCCATCATCAAAAACACAAGAAATAATGAAAAGAATAACTTAAGAACATCACAAGATGTTGCCTAGATCCTAAGGAAAAATTCCTTTCTAATAGTAAGTTTGAAAAACTTACAAAATCCAAGCTTTTCTTTGAGTTTCCTTTTCTTCTTCACTTGCTTTCTTTGTTTCTTAATGGTGTTTCTTTTGTAAAGTGTATTAGGTTAGCTAAATGAAAATGAAATGAAAACAATTTATATTGGGCAAAAAATTGCCTTGGCCGAATTTGCATATACCAAATGCAAGAATATAAATTTCAATTTCATTTGCAAATTCATTAAATCAACTTGCATAAATATCTAAAATACTTTAATGATATTTATATAAAGTCAACAAATGCAACATAATCATTTACTTTAAATATCCTAATGTAAGATATTTATATTTTAATTAATTTAATCATTTAACAATTAAATAATTAATTAATTAATCAAATACAAATATATTAAATATATGTATAATATTTACATTAAATATTAAAAACATATATTCATTTAGGATATAAGTCAAATAACTCATTTTGACTATTAATTAATGTGTATTTAAATTAATCAAGTATTAAATGTAAATATACAATAATTAGGCAAATGACTATCTAGTCCTTTTAGCACGTATCTTGCGTTTAACCTTTAAACGACTTTATAAATAATCAATATTATTTATTAATGTTGCTCTAGTGCTCTACGAGTATGTTTCATTATTGAGACTCTATAGATTCACGTATATCCGTCACGAAATCTAATTTCGTGTCCATAATCTATCCACCCGTAGATTATGACGATCACAGATAATCTCGCTGAACCATACAGGTCGAGGTCATGGCAAATGTATAATTCCTCCGTCACAGGTATCCGGATAAATCCCAGAGATATAGATGTAAACGTCAAATCTCTATCGGGATTATCCAGTCGACTATTCTATTAGCAATCTCAAAAATAATGTTTAGAACTAGCTTCTAAACTTTACCACGGGCCCATGGTTTTATCTGATTGCTAATCATATGGACTACCTATGCTCTGATACACAGAACTGACGGATCCTATCTTGATACACATAGGACACCCTGAGGATCTATCTACACCCAACGAACAGACGGAGGTCTGATCTTAATAGATCGGTGACGTGACTGCCGTCTAAGTGTAGAAGATGTCTCATGTGCCCACAATGGCATCTCAAGTCTAAGAATCACAAGTGCTACTCAACCCAAGAAGATTCTTATTGACGCTGGTGTGTACCATCCATTAAGAATCTTCGGTGTGATTCGTTCAGTGTTTATCCGCTATAAACACCTACACGTCTATACTAGTCTCCAAGACTTATGGTTCATTGAGAAACCATTAGAATCATATATTCCAGTATACGACATGTACCGGTCTCAACAGGTTTACTATACTGATCAAGTAGTGTAAACCTTGACCAGGAACTGTCTGAGAATGACAACGTCATGATACAACTCAATGTCCGTTGCGACGCTTTTGCAACTGTATCATGACTAATCATTCTAGGGTCATTACGTCTTTACCATATAGAAGATAGATTATATTATAGAAACTGCATATATTATTCATAATAATAATGTTTTACAGAAGTATTTAACAGAAATACAACCGGGAATTGGCGCTCTGAGCACCAACCCAAACAAAATCTCCCACTTGCTCTAGTGCCAATATCGATTGTATCTAATACCCATCGACTCCACGTGTTTATCAAACAGCTTCGGAGGTATGGCCTTCGTCAGCGGGTCTGCTACATTATCTTCACTCGGTACCTTGCACACGACAATATCCCCTCGCGACACGATCTCTCGAATGATGTGGTATTTGCGTTCCACATGCTTCGACTTCTGATGCGCCCTCGGTTCCTTTTCTTGCGCAATGGCTCCAGTATTATCACAGTATAACGGAATCACATTCTCGATACTTGGGACAACTCCCAATTCTGTGATAAAGTTCTTTATCCACACAGCCTCTTTTGCAGCTTTAGAAGCTGCAATATATTCCGCCTCAGTGGTGGAATCAGCTGTCGATCCCTGTTTGGAACTCTTCCAACAAACTGCAACTCCGTTAAGGGTAAAGACAAATCCAGATGTAGACTTTCTATCATCGGGATCCGATTGGAAATCGGAGTCTGTATACCCATTAACCTGCAGTTCGTTTCCTCCATAAACTATTAACTTATCCTTAGTACCTTTAAGATACTTTAGGATATGTTTAATGGCCATCCAATGGTCATTACCTGGATTGGACTGATATCGACTAGTTACGCTAACAGCGAAACTGATATCAGGCCTCGTACATAACATGGCATACATTATGCTACCCAAACATGAAGCATAAGGTTGTTAGACATTCTAACCTTCTCATCTTCTGTTTGTGGACACATCTTCTTGAAAGATGAATCCCATGTCTGAACGGTATGTTTGCTGTCTTACAGTTACCAAAGCTATACCGTTCCAAGATCTTATCTACGTACGTTGATTGGGATAACCCAATCAGCCTCCTTTGTCTATCTCTATAGAGTTTTATCCCTAAAACATAGGAAGCTTCTCCCAGGTCCTTCATGGAGAAATTCTTACAGAGGTACGCTTTCACGCTTTGCAACATACCTAAATCATTCCCAATGATTAGGATGTCATCAACATATATGACTAAAAATACGACCATGCTCCCACTGGCCTTCTGATACACACAGGATTCTTCGAATTCTTGAGAAAACCAGACGATCTAATAATCTCATCGAATCGAAATTCCAACTTCGTGAAGCTTGTTTAAGTCCATAAATGGACTTCTTAAGCTTACATACCATACCCGAGGTTTCGCTGGATGCGAAACCTTCCGGCTGTTCCATATAGATTTCTTCATCAAGAAATCCATTTAGAAAAGCCGTTTTGACATCCATTTGCCAAATCTCGTAGTCATGATACGCAGCTATAGAAAGCAAAATCCGGATAGACTTAAGCATTGCTACCGGCGAAAAAGTTTCATCGTAGTCGACGTCAGGTCGCTGCGTGTAACCTTTTGCTACCAGTCGGGCCTTGTAAGTTTCAAACTTACCGTCAGGCCCGCGCTTCCTTGTAAACCCATTTACAACCGATAGGAACAATTCCTTCGGGAAGCGGAATCAAGTCCCAAACTTGATTTTCATGCATTGAGTCTATCTCGGATTTCATGGCACTTTGCCATTTCACGGAGTCGATGTCCAACATCGATTCTCTATAGGTGAAAGGATCTGTCTCTTCAACTAAGAGAACATCCAGACTCTTTTCTTGTATCAAATACAAGCGTTCAGGAGGTCTAGATACCCTTTCCGACCTACGGAGTGTGTGTGTTGAAGGTCCTTCATCTACTTGAACTTCAGGTTCCTCCGTTGGCTCGTTGTTTTCAGGTTGGACTTCATCAAGCTCAACCTGTCTATGATTACCACCTTCTGACAAAAATTCTACTTCTAGAAATTTTGCGAAGCGAGCTACGAACACATTTCGATGCTCGGTATCATAGAACAGATATCCCCTCGTATTCGAAGGATATCCAACAAACCTAAACTTTTGCCCTCGAGGTGATATCTTATCTTGCTGAGTCACCCTGACATAGGCAGGACAACCCCAAACCTTAATATAATTAAGATTTGGTCTCCTACTGAACCATATCTGATACGGTGTCGTAGGAACAGCCTTTGAAGGAATCTTATTCAAAAGATGTGCGGCTGTTAAGAGGGAGTAACCCCATAAGTAATAGGGCAAATCTGTGAAACTCAACATCGATCGGATCATATCCAATAAAGTCCGATTTCTCCTTTCAGATACACCATTGTGCTGTGGTGTACCTGAAGGAGTATATTGAGCGAGAATCCCATTCTCCTTCATATAATCCATGAACTCACCACTCATATATTCGCCGCCTCGATCTGATCGAAGGCATTTAATATATTTACTAGTTTGTTTTTCTACTTCATTTCGGAACTCTTTGAAGTTTTCAAAGGTTTTCGATTTATGTCGCATCAAATACACATAACCGTACCGTGACAAATCATCGGTAAAGGTAACGAAGTACGAATAACCACTGTGAGCAGTTTGACTTAGTGGACCACATACATCAGAATGTACGAGTTCCAGTAAGTTAGTGGCGCGGTGTCCAACACCAGAAAATGGGGCTTTGGTCATCTTACCCTGAATACAGGATTCACAAGTTGGATAGGATTCAATGGTAAGATCTGATATCAAACCATTCCTAACCAATTGGGTAAGGCGTTTAACGCCAATGTGACCAAGTCTCATATGCCAAAGTTTAGTATTATTAATTACAGGTAAACTACGTTTATTAACTCCAGTATTTAATATATCTTTTGAAGTTTGCAATGTATAATGACCATGCTGGTTTGGACAACAAAGGATCTGAATATTATTTTTTATCATATAAATACAAAGAACTATTCTTAATATTAATACAAAAGCCTTCCGTATCTAATACAAAAAGTGATATAATATTTGCGACACATCCCGGTACAAAATGACAGTCATATAACAAAAGTGTCCCATTCGGCAATGAGATCTCGCATACTCCCACTGCAACTGCATCCAAAGAGTCTCCACTCCCGAACCGCAACTGCATCTCTCCAGGCTTCAGTTTCCTACTTTCCTTCAGCACCTGCAACGAATTGCAAATGTGAATGGGACAAGCAGAATCTAAAATCCAGCTGGATGTAACGGCTTCACAAGCCAAAGATAAATCAATAACTGGAAAAATAAAAGTACCTGATGTAGAAGCTCTGTCTCTCCTCACTGGGCAATGTAATCAGGACAGTTCCTTTTCCAGTGCCCGACTTTGCCGCAGTGGTGGCATTTGTCTTCAGAAGCCCTTTTGGGCTTTGCAATCTTCGCCTGTTGTTGAGGACCAAAAGCCTTCTTCTTCTTTTTTGCCTTTCTTGTTCTTTCCCTTGGACCATCCTTGGGAAGAAGCCGAAAGAGAAGTAATTCTAGGAGGGCGAGTCGGTACTCCCTTCTTAAGGTCCTCTTCTGCCGTGAGCAACATCCTATGTAGCTCCTGGTAGGTACAGACAGTCCCGTGCATGTTGAAGTACATCACGAACTGGCGAAATGAAGCCGGTAGTGAACCAAGAATGACACTCCTACCGAGAATGTCATTCAAGATGAGATTATGTTGCCTCAATTGATCGATCAAATCGATCATCTGAAGAACATGTGGGCTAACACCTTGCCCCTCATCCAGACGCGTCCATGGCGACTTTGTGAACAATCATTTGTTCTTGGTTCTCAAACGATTGTCTCAATCGCGTCATCATACTATAGGAATCTAGCATACCATCGTATTGTTGCTTGAGTTTCGGAGACAGTGAACTAAGGATGTATGATTTAACCCTTAAATCATCATCCTTCCAAGTTTCAAAAACTTGGCGTTCCTCCTCCGAAGCATCCGCACCCACTGCAAGGGGCAACAGACCCTCAAGAACATAACCCAGCTTTTCGAAATCGAGGACAATCCTCAAATCCAATTCCCAGGCTGCAAAGTTCTCAGCGCCTTTCAGTTTGTTCGCATCAAGCATACACGCAAACTGATTTGTGGATTGTGCCGCCATCGCCAATCTATCATATAGATCACGAAAAACGGTTAGCAGAAATTAAGCAGTTTCATATAATATCAAAAGCATAAACTAGATCATGGAATTTTAATCTAATATGCCTCTCCCACTAAATCATGCAATACTGTAATCCCAAAACATAATATAAATATTTAATAATTAAATTAAATACTAATAGTGAAAAGTGGATCCCGTGGATATATTTTGGCTCACAGCAGAGGCACGGTCTCGCCTACATATATTCATCAGGTAGACAACTCATTTGTCAATCATTCACTAATGACTCCTAAGTATCCGGTCCTGGCCGTTTCTCGTTGTCGCTGCGAACGCAGGCCCACAAGGAGACATACCAAGGTTAAACTCATCAATGATAAACTCAAGTTACTTACGTAATCCTGACAGCTAGGGCACATTCAGAATTCCGCTTTTACTTGAATTTACCTAGTATCTGATATACATTCGGTATAAATAAATCTTTATCGGCTACATCCTCACAGCAGAGGCACGGTCTCGGATGTAGTTACAAAGAAGTATTCATAAACCGTATTGACAAGACGGACCATATAACATGCATCAAATACATAATTACATTCAAACCTTATTAATTAGGGATTTTCCGCTAAGTGTCATACACCCTAAATCTAACCAATTTAGATCCTAATAATCATGCATAAAGTCAATAAAACATGATTAAACATTGATTCAATGAAGGCTAATCATATTATGTGGCCTAGAATCAGACTTGCTCTCATACCATTTTGTAGGGTTTTTTAGGGGGTGAATCCGGTAACGCAGCGGAAGCGGTGAAAATCCGATTTTCAGATTTCAAAACTTTTTCTCGGATTAATTAAATAAACATATTTATTTAACATTCCAATAATCAAATTATGAAAACAAAATTCAATAAAACAATTTTAAGTGAATTTACCGAAATGCCCTTGCTTTGTATTTTTGTTCATTTTAGTCCGAAATTGATCAAATCAATTTTGAATGATTCTAAATCATTTCTAAGATGAACTTAGCATGTTCAAAACATCAAAACACCAAAGCAACCAAAATCCCCAAAATCTCACATCAAGGCCGAGAGCCTCACTAAGGTTCCAATTGGAACACTTTGTCATTTCATGCATCAAAACACATCAAGATGTAATCCAATGAACATGAAACTTTATATGCATCATATACACACACAAATACACAACATATATGAAAATCCCCAAATTTGGAATTGTTCATGAACCCTAATTTTTCAATTTCCACAAATTGGACAAATTAGACCAAATACATTAAATCAATTACTTCAATCATCATTCTTACATCCAATCCAAGTCTCAACACAATGAAACAACTCAAGATCAAATCTAGGTCATTTAATAGTGGGTCAATAACTCTAGATTAGCAACATGGTTTCCAAAACCTTAAAAGAATAGTTATAACTACAATAGTTACAAGCTTTCTTCATCACACATGCTCAACACTTTCAACCAAATTTCCATCATAAAAAACACAAGAAATAATGAAAGAATAACTTAAGAACATCACAAGATGTTGCCTAGATCCTAAGGAACAAATTCCTTTCTAATAGTAAGTTTGAAAAACTTACAAAATCCAAGTTTTTCTTTGAGTTTTTCCTTTTCTTCTTCACTTGCTTTCTTTGTTTTCTTTAATGGTGTTCTTGTAAAGTGTATTAGGTTAGCTAAATGAAAATGAAATGAAAACAATTTATATTAGGGCAAAAATTGCCTTGGCCGAATTTGCATATACCAAATGCAAGAATATAAATTTCAATTTCATTTGCAAATTCATTAAATCAACTTGCATAAATATCTAAAAACACTTTAATGATATTTATATAAAGTCAACAATGCAACATAATCATTTACTTTAAATATCCTAATGTAAGATATTTATATTTTAATTAATTTAATCATTTAACAATTAAATAATCAATTAATTAATCAAATACAAATATATTAAATATATGTATAATATTTACATTAAATATTAAAAATATATATTCATTTAGGATATAAGTCAAATAACTCATTTTGACTATTAATTAATGTGTATTTAAATTAATCAAGTATTAAATGTAAATACATAATAATTAGGCAAATGACTATCTAGTCCTTTTAGCACGTATCTTGCGTTTAACCTTTAAACGACTTTATAAATAATCAATATTATTTATTAATGTTGCTCTAGTGCTCTACGAGTATGTTTCATTATTGAGACTCTTCAGATTCAGGTATATCCGTCACGAAATCTAATTTCGTGTCCATAATCTATCCACCCGTAGATTATGACGATCACGGATAATCTCGCTGAACCATACAGGTCGAGGTCATGGCAAATGTATAATTCCTCCGTCACAGGTATCCGGATAAATCCCAGAGATATAGATGTAAACGTCAAATCTCTATCGGGATTATCCAGTCGACTATTCTATTAGCAATCTCAAAAATAATGTTTAGAACTAGCTTCTAAACTTTACCACTGGCCCATGGTTTTATCTGATTGCTAATCATATGGACTACCTATGCTCTGATACACAGAACTGACGGATCCTATCTTGATACACATAGGACACCCTGAGGATCTATCTACACCCAACGAACAGGCGGAGGTCTGATCTTAATAGATCGGTGACGTGACTGCCGTCTAAGTGTAGAAGATGTCTCATGTGCCCACAATGGCATCTTAAGTCTAAGAATCACAAGTGCTACTTAACCCAAGAAGATTCTTATTGACGCTGGTGTACCATCCATTAAGAATCTTCGGTGATTCGTTCAGTGTTTATCCGCTATAAACACCTACACGTCTATACTAGTCTCCAAGACTTATGGTTCATTGAGAAACCATTGGAATCATATATTCCAGTATACGACATGTACCGGTCTCAACGGGTTTACTATAATGACCAAGTAGTGTAAACCTTGACCAGGAACTGTTTGAGAATGACAACGTCATGATACAACTCAATGTCCGTTGCGACGCTTTTGCAACTGTATCATGACTAATCATTCTAGGGTCATTACGTCTTTACCATATAGAAAGATAGATTATATTATAGAAACTGCATATATTATTCATAATAATAATGTTTTACAGAAGTATTTAACAGAAATACAACCGGGAATTGGCGCTCTGAGCACCAACCCCAACAATTTTGCCTTCTAAACATGATTCGCAGATAGGTAAAGTATCGAGTTTTAACTGATTTAAAACTCCGTTCTTAATTAGTCTATCAATCCGGTCAAGGTTAATGTGACCAAGTCTAAGGTGTCATAGATAGGTATCATCATGAGAAATCTTTTGCCGTTTTATTTTAGATCTTTCAATCTTAAACATTTCAGTATTAAACAGCGAATCATGCATTAACGGTCTTAATACATATAGATTATTTTCAGAGTTTCCTGTGCATATATTTAATCCATTTCTACTAATAATAACTGACTTATTATTAAATGAAATAGAAAAATCATGTTCCATAAGTTTTGTAACAGAAATCAAATTCCTGCGAAAACCAGGAATATAAAGCACATTATTTAAACACAAATAACTTTTATTAAAGTTTAATTTGGAATCTCCCACTGCTTTAGCTGAAACAACATCCATTGTCCCAACTCTCATAGTGAAGCTACATTCAGCAAGGTGCCTCCATGAGTCAAGAAGCTACAAAGAACAACAAACATGGTTAGTGGCACCAGAATCAACAATCCAAGCAGATTTATCATCCTCCACTAAAATAGACTCAATGACAAGTAAATTGTATTTACCCGAGTTTTTCTTCTCTTTAAGCTCAGCAAGGTATTTCAGACAATTCATTTTCTAATGCCCTTGTTGTTCACAATTGAAACATTTTCCTTTGGCATTGGTTCCTTTAGAGCTTTTGTTCTTATTCTTTTTCATTGTTTTTGCCTTTGCCTTCCAATTTCCTTTCTTATTCTTCTTTGCATATTTAGAAGATTCGGCAACATTTGCCTCGACATTGGACCTACGAGGACCATTCATAACAGACTCATAATTGGTGAGCTCATTTAGCAGTTCAGTCAACATAAAAGTCAACTTATTCATAGAACAATTGCTTTTAAACTGCAGGAAACACTTCGGAAGGGTTTCCATGATCATTGTCACCTGACTTTGTACATTGATACGTGCACCATGGGTTTCAGCCATATTAAGATGAGCCATCATCCTTAACACATGGTCTCGGACTGATGTGTCTTCTTTCATTCTAGCGGTTAATACAAAGGTAATTGCCTCATATTGTTGTCGGTCTGAAGGTTGCCCAAATATGTTCTGTAATGACTACATAATCATTGATGCTGTCGCCATAGGCTCATGTTGTGCAGCAAGAACCCCAGACATGGATGCTATCAAGTAGCTATTGGCTTTCTCATCAGCTTTAATCCAATTATTATATGCATTACGTCCAGCTCTGCCAGCATTAGGTGCTGGCTCATGAGGACATTCCTATATTAGGAAAAATTTAAGGTCTTCGCAGACCAAGATAGCATTCATGTCACTTTTCCATTTAACATAATTATCCCTGATTAATTTTTCTTGTTGTTTGATAATTGAGATAATTGCATATGCCATGGCTGAAAAAATAATAAATGCGCATTCAACATTCATTTGTCGTATATTAAAATTGTCAAACATTTAGGCATAAAATTAAACACGATGCATGATCAATGTATAATGAATTAGAAACCTAAAAGAATTACTATGCCACAGATATCTATCATTCCATAAATAAGTGTCGTCGTAGGGTAGGTCAATCATGATAGACTTAGACATTCTCAATTGATTAATATATCTAAAATAACTTTTATTCCTATATTAATCAATTACCGTTATTTTGATCAAAGAAGCTTTGATTAACAACTTAATCATTCCTTTGTGAGTGTGACCCATTATTTCGGAACCCTTGGACTTAACTAGTGAAGTGTGTCGCTGTAGGGTAGGTCAAATCACCAAATACATCTAGAGTCCCTATCCTTTCGGAATCCAAACTTGATATTGACCTAATAAGGACACCATCCGTAGGGGGACAAGAACAAAGCTGCCACGAGGCGCCTATTGAATCTCACGTTTTTGGATAACAATGGAGATCATGGGATATATTGTGGTATACCCCTCTCCCACTCACTATTTTGAAGTGTAAGGTTTTTATCTCACTAGTTTCTAATGTATTAAGATTATGCTCGGTTAAAACATATCTTTATTAATACCAGTGGATTATTAGTGATCTAACTAATTTTAACACTTAAAATTTTATTCACTAATCCTTATTAGTCTCTACTAATCATTAACTTAATTAAACTAATTTAATCAAGTTTGCTTAAGTGATCTAATCAATTTTAACTTTTAAAATATTAGTTCACTTATAGGTTTTAAAATTTTAGAAGTCAACTAATGAAGTATATGTCATTAAACCATTTAATAGATTAAAAGTACATTATTTAATCCAAAGGTATGTGGCTATGGAATTTATATCCGGGTTTTCATCCGATATATCAAGGAAAATAATGTACTCATAATGTATATTTGTTCTTAAACTTGAATTCGTAAATTTTTAAACCTTTAAACTAATTAATCTTATTAATCCGTTTACATGCATCTTATATTCTAATTTAACTTTTAAATTTACATAAAATCATATTTTATGACTTGAATATCATGAATGTCTACATGTTATGACATGTGAAAATGCAAGAGTAGGCACCCTAGGCTATATGACATGTTAATAGACAATTTAAACATACATATTTTCCCAGGTCTGGGCTGAAAACGTTTGTGTGGCGAAGGGCATTCGAACGTTTTTAAGCAGTGGAGTAACGTTTGTGTGGCGTTTGATGGGAGTTCGAACGCCTGTCTGAATACCAGAACTTCATTTACTCCGTCCCGGAGCTTCCGGACTCCGTTTTGGTCCCCGTTTTTTTCTACGGACTCGTAACGGAATGTAGTTTTACATAAATCCATAAATTACGTTAATCGGGCTGTTATTTTTCTATACTAATCTAATTAGTATAATAAATCCAATACATCCATTGGTTTTCAAATCTTGCTCCATGATATGCTGTTGAGTTCTTTGCGGAGTAGGTTCGTAATGAGTCATTCGCGACATCGGCTCCTCCAAGTTACAAATTGAGTTACAAAATGGACTTATTACAAAGGAAATGAACTTACAACACTTGAAAGAATATGATCTTATGGTCTTACATTCCCAATACTAAAAAAAAGAGCCGAAAAATTAACAATCAACAAAAAATACATTCATCACATGAATCAAAGTAAACATTCATCACATGAACATTAAAAAATCATTCATCTCAAGAATCTAATTGTGCATTCTAATCACAATATGCATTCTAATAATCTATATCACATATAAATTATTAAAATTTGAAAATTTAAAGGAGAAGGGTTAAGAACACTTTTCAACCTTAAGCTCTCGATGCCAATTGTAGGAAACCATTTCCTTTTACGCAGCGGAAGTTGCGGATGTGGTGGCACCGGATCCTTAAAATTTTATTTTCCTTCTCATTTGTTAAAGTCGAACTCCACCAAGCACTTGATGAATTTCCTTTGAGAGTCTACTGTAGAATCAACCACCCAATATTCCGAGCTATATCTCGAAACCAACAAACCGAAGTGTGAGTTTCACTCACAAAGATCAACCTCTAAACTATTTAGAGAAGTATCAAACTCTAAACTATTTAGAGAAATGATATTGTCACAAAATCTTTTGGAAAGATGAATTAGATCAATATCTAACTCAAGTAGAATTTTTATCTCTTAACAATTAAGAAAAAATTCTTGTTTTTCAAACTCTCTCACAACTTTTGTGTTTGCCTGAATTTTCTCTCTAACTTTCTTTTGTTGAAATTGGTGTAAATTGTTTTTGCAAAAAATCATCTATTTATAGAGTGGAGAATGTAGAGAATTTATTCTTTCGACCTTCAACCACCAAAATCCACTCACCATATTAAATGGAAAAAACACTTGAGTGGATTATCCACCAAATCCATTAATTAATGGAATAAGTTAGTAATTAGGTCAAAACTAATTAACAAAAACTTGGTGGATGATTTGGCAAACCATTAAGGCTTGTCTTGATAATGCATTTACCATTATCAAATAATGATATCATAATTATCTCATAAATATTCATTATCAATTATAATGTAATAATTATCTCATAATTATTATTTGATTATCTCATAATCATAAGATATTAGAAAACATTATATTAAACTAATTTAATATTATTTTCATTTGTGACAAAAATATTATTAATCATATTAATAATATTTAAATATAATGTGAGCATATTATTAGACAATCTAATTATATTAGGTTTGCTACAGTTAATCGAGCTAGCACGGGGACCAAATGGACCTACGGTTCCGAGCTCCAATAATTTTGAAATATTAATTAAACTCTTTAATTAAATATTACGAATTATTAACTCTGCGTTATTCCACTAAAAACTCGAAGTTGAACTCCCGTTACCGTAGATGGAAAATATAAGCCGAACAACTTCGGTGTCCATCGATATAGTCACTACATATAGATATAGACCTTCACGAATATCTCATAAATAGAGCCGGGTCATAAGTCTGTTATACCACTTTAAATATTTTGTCTCTTAAGCACTATTGATTCTATAACGAACAATTAATTCACAACAATTATGAATATAATACTTTCAATTCGTAATAGGAAAGTTGAGCGCTCAAAATTGTTCAAGTCTCGAATCAACTCTTAAAAGAGATATTATTCTACTTCTCGAAAGAATGAGTGAATTCCATATCTATGTAAAATGTTCACAACTACACACCAAACCATATCCCCAAATATACGTAGTTATTGGCATGGATTGCTACACCAACCTCACCATAGTAAATCAAAGGACACAGCCTGACATGCAGGAGTTCGTAGTACACTCAGGATTAAGATTAATCCATATATGACCATTTAGTAGATAAAATGAATTTCTTGGTTTAACGGATTTAAAAGAAATTCATTATTATCCGAGTCCAGTCCTATATGATTATATCATATAAGGTGCCTTCATTCCCATGTCACCAGATGAACGAACTCGTATCAAGGTCGTCATACAAGTATAGAATGGACCGCAACTATAGATATACCATAAACAAAATACCCTCTTTGTTTGCTTTCTATAGACTATTTAGATTACTAACTTCAGGCTTAAATCCTTTTGTGTATCAAACATACACTAAGTCTGAAAGTACAAGAATAATCAAGGTAAACAAGACAATTGGACAGTATGCAATTTAAATCAAACAACTTTGATAAATGAATAACGCGTTTATAATTATTACAATAATCAATTCTGTTTTACAATACATGAAGCTATAAGGCATATAGCCCAACAAATATAAGTTCTTCTGGAATAAGACCTAATGAGAAAAAGTGTTAAAACGTGTAAATCAAAGAAAATGATTAATTAAGAAATCATCCTTAAAGTCTTATACCTCGCTCAGAAGCCCATAACCAATTTTGAGTGCACATTATTGCTTCCAATGTGTCAGGATGTAATTTGGCACGATATGGACTCAAATGTCTCCCCCCGGTACTAAAAGTAGACTTTGATGCCACATTCGTAATAGAAATGTCTAATATACCTTTAGCTATCTCAGCCAAAATATGATATTTTCCTTTATTTGTCTTCCACCAATTCAAAATATTGAAGTCTGGAGTTCTAGCAACTAAAGGCTCCTCTAAGTACCTCTTAAGATCGGACTTTGATCTTGTCATATAATTGCTTTGAGTGGCAAAAAAATCAAAGTCAGATAAATCTAAAAAAAAAAGACGAATCAGTAGTGACAATATTATGGGAATGAACAACAGAAGTAGAAGATTCACCACCAACTACAGACTTAGCTTCATAATATTTAACTATCTCTTCAGAAAGTTGACGTGCTCTCATAATTTGCCCTGCAACACCCACACCATAAGTCTTTGGAAAATAATAATCAATTAACATCTTAAACCTTGGGTTAAGAATGATAGCCATAACCAACATCACATGAATCTCTTGCCAATATTTCTCAAACTTGTCCATCATAATAGAATCTATTTGTTTAACTTGAGGAACATGAGACATTTGCCACTCCATCAAAGACATCATCATTTTACAAGCCAATGGAAAAAAACATATTAGCTGTAAGGTAGTTCGTACCTGGAAACATCTCCGTCAACAAATAAAATTGACGTAAATATTCTAGCATTTTTTAGCCATCTCCCATTCTGCATCAGAAGGCAAACATTTATAATGGGGCTCAATTTGTTGCACTCGAGGAAAACCTTTTTTGTACTTAACTGCAATATCAAGTATGACAAATGTAGAATTCCATCTAGTCGGACAATCAAGCACCAACTTTCTTTCAGTCTTACTCAATGATTGATGAACAGACATCATAAGAGTTTCAATCCTTTTCGGTGTGCTACTCCAATAAGCAACACTCTCCCTAATCTTTGCAATACCCCATTCAATCACGGTCAAACCATCCTTCACAATTAGGTTAAAAATATGAGCTGCACACCTCATATGAAAAAATTTACCACCCAATACCAGAGATTTAGTTGAAAGCATTCCCTTCAATCTTTCTACCATTGCGTCATTAGTTGAACAATTATCCAAAGTAACCGTTGAAAACTTTCGATCCACATTGCAATCCATCATACATTTAATTAGACCTTGAGATAAACACTCAGCAGTATGTGAGGCTGGTACATATATGAACCTACATACACATAATGTTAGCATATTCAACAAATAAGTTAAACATAATATTATATCATATGTACACAAAATTAAATTACCTTAAGACTCGACTTTGTAAATGTCATTAGTTGTCAATAAAATGTCCTATAACAACCATATACCCTCTCTTTTAGTTACTAGCAGTCCACATGTCAGTAGTAATAGCAACCCTGTTGTAATTAATATTCAACAAATTCATTATTTTCACATTTTCTGATTTATACAACTTGAAAATCTCAGCCTTTAAAGTGTTTCTGGATATCTTCTTCACCAAAGGGTTGTAATAACTCATCAAGTCATTAAAAGCATCATACTCAACAAACTTAAGTGGCAGCTCATGCTTTATAACCAATGACGTAATTTTTTGATGGACAATATTTACATCAAATGATCTAAGCTCAATAGAAGCTGTTCCATCTTCCTGCTTTATAACATTAAGAGTTTTTTGAACTGTATCTTCAAACTTAGGTTGTTTTTTAGTATAACAATTCTTCATGTGTCTATTTAAGTGACTGGTACCTTTTTCAGACATACCACTCAATAACTTGGCACAATGATTACATTTTGCCTTTAATTTCCCACCAACAATAATCTTCGTAAAATGATCCCAATATTTTGATGTCATTCGTCTCTTATTATCCATATTTTCTAATGCTACCCCTTTCTTTTGTTACCATCTTCATCTATTTTTCCATCTTCAATATCAAGGATCTCATTTTCTTCATCACTATCTTGGAGTACATCTTCGAGGCCGTTAAGAAAAACAAGGGAATTTGGCGGCCGAATAGGCGTAGATTCTTCCAAGTTAGACATAACAAATTATGGGGAAAAAAATTAATTCAATTTCAATCAGACTCTTGGAATCACATAATTAATTCAATTTCAATCAGACTAGCTTGATAACTCAATCAAATCACACAGTTTTTGATTTTTTTAGAAGGATATTTTATAAAAGGGTTTAAATCTTTTTCTGATTTCAAAAATATGTAAATTTCTTAAGAATTTGACAAGATATTAATATTATTTTTGGTTATTAATTTATAAATATGATTATATAGCTAAAAGTTCAAATAACAGAGAATTAATCTATTAACCAATGTGGAGTTCTAACAACTTACTGTTACTGGGAAGTGGAACAATGAGTCAGTGACTGAGTGAGAGCGAGCTGCCGAGCTGAGTTTTGCGAGCACATCAGTGACTCACTAACGAAGAGACGAAGTGACGGGCGAGCAGACGAAGTGACGAAGACGAGGCGAGGCGAGTAGATGAAGTGACGAAGATGAGCTGGCGATTGACGAAGAGAATCAGAGATTCAGAGATTATGGCAATAGGGCAGAGGCCGAACTGACGAAAGAGAAAGAAATTAGGGCTGAACTGACGAAGAGAATCAGAGATTCAGACGATTGACGATTGACGAAAGAAATTAGAAATGTGAGGCAGAGGCTGAACTGACGAAAGAGAAAGAAATTAGGGCAATAGGGCGTGAGGACTGAGGCAGGCTGGGCAGAGGCTGAGTGATTTTGTTTTTTTATGAATTATTATTATTTTTTTTAATTTAAGCCCGGGCCGGACCGGGCCTGGCTCGGGATTTTAGTATCCCGGACTGGGCCAAAACCCGGCCGGGCTGGACTTGGACTTTTCTGCCACCCATAAATAATTTCAAAGAAACAAAAAATAGAGGCAGCTATTCGTTTGAACATTCATTCACCGGAGTGAAGGGGATACTACACTTTGTCGAATCCCAACAAATGAGCCCAATAATAAAAAAGGAAGGGATGGTAAAAAACAAAAAGAAGCCCGGCTCGATTTGGTAGGCTTTAACCCGATTCGGTGGTAAAAGGGTCAAGGTTGAGCTTGGAAAGAAAAACATGGGCCGTGAATATATTTTTGACCATTCAATCAATTCTATTTATTTTATCAATCTAGGTGGCCTCTAAGTCAGCTCAAAGATTTGTCACATCTGATCCGACTCACATTTCATCTTTGACCCAAATTTTACGGAAAACACGTATAGTGCACGAATTATTATCATCTTAATTAGTTGTTCTTTTTTTTTTTTCCAAATATTATTGTGTCCATAGGTTGTTGTTTTTAATTTTCTAAAATAATCCCGTGCTACTTACTATCCTTGTTTATTTTATTTTAGTAGAAAAAATGTCTAGTAAGAAAATATGCATGAGATACAAAAAAGAAAAAGAAAAAGAGACAAGTGGGAGCGGAACTTATTGAAGATAAACAATACTGCCATCAGCTCGTTTTCAGCTATCGTTCAATGTTTTACTGACGTAGTAAATGGTGCGAAAGATCTTTTCCATACGATGCCCTAAGACTGCACCTATTGTAAAATCACTTGCATCGCACATGAATTCAAAGGGGAATGTCTAATCTGGCGCCACTATGATGAGGGTAGAGACTAACTTATATTTCAAAATTTCATAAGCTTGGTGGCATTCCTTGGTGAAGTGAAATGGAACGTCCTGTTGGGTTGAGCGCAGCGGAAGGGCACGGTGGAAGAACGAAATTTTTTTTAAACATTTAAAAATTTTCGAACGAATTAATTAATATCAAATATTTTTAAATCACCGAAAATAGTTTCAATATATTATTTATTAACAATTAATAACATAATATATTCGAAACACGATGAGTTATTTTACGAAAATATTTTTCGACAAATACTACACGTAATAGGCAAACGGTCAAACCGGTTGACCAACTGCCGATCCCGGCCAATCCGGTCACTTAGGCAGTGACCGGTCAGCCCTTGGGCTACCCAAATAATGACCAGTTCACTATTTGGACAGTCGTGACACGGCGAGCCTGTTACGACGTGAATTTCTCCGTTTTCACGCGTTTTTGCCCCGGAATAATTTCCGCAATTAATCCACCACCCAATACACATCCAAAATCATCCAAATAACTTATTTTCATGAAAAATATTATGTTTTAGGGGACCAAATCAGATCTGATTCCAGAAATATTTTTATCCAATTTTCATGCCAAAATTCAATTTATTCACAAAATTAATCCAATTAATTTATACCAAAATTAATCACCACAATATAAAGTTCCAAGAATAATTCTAGGCAACATTTGAGTGACAACATCACTCTAGAATGACAACTAAATTTTTTAGATTAATTCACTAATTAATCTTTAACACATGCTTAATAAAGAAAACTATTAAGGTTAATTACACAACCAACGCCAAATTTTGCACCCAATATATATTAAAAATACATATGTGCATAAAACATGCAATATACATATCTCATACATACTTTGCATGCTTAGGAAATAAAAATAATAAATTAGGAATTAGGAATTTAATTTTACCTTAATTCAAATTCCAATTTCTTCAATTTTCTTCTTCATTGGTGTTGTTGCTTTGTTATTAACGCTAACCCCTTTTTTCTTTTGTTCTCAATACATGAGAAATGGCAAAAGCTTGCAAAATGGAAACAAGTTTCATTTATATATTTTCTTGCCTTGGCCGAAAATTGGATAATTTTTTCAACAAAAAATAATAATTTTTTGTGGCCATAATTTTGACACCATTTTGATCTTATCCAAATAAGATATTTATTTTGATATTTTTGTTAATAAAAACATGTGTCAAAAACGCATGGAATAGCCAATTAAAATTGGCCAAAAATCAAGAATATTCCAAGTAATATTCTTAATTAAAATAAATAAATTAAATTATTAACAAAAAGACAAAATAAGTTATGGAAAAATATTCCAAGACTATTCTTCCAATTTATCATTGTTAATAATTAATTAATTAATTAATAATAATAAAACAAGTGTCAAAATCTGACTGATCAATAATGTGTATCTAATCAAAATTATGTATCGCATACAAATACACATTATTTGATACGTATGTGTAAATTATGAATAATCCGAATTATCCATAATTAATTGCCCAAGTGCTTAACGAGTACACTTTATATTGTGAGACTCTATAGGTTCAAGTTTATCTTTCACACAAATCATTTCCATGTCCGTAATTTGTCCACTCACAAATTACGACGACCACAGATAGTCAAGTTGAACCATCCAAGTTGAAGTCATTGCATATATGTAATCCATCTGTCATAGGTTATCTGAATCGTTCCGGAGATATAGATTAAATGTCAAATCTCCGCTATGAACAATTCATGTGTCGCGACATAATTATGATTCTTAAATAAATATTCGGAACTCATTTCTGAATCATAACTCTACCAAGGATTTCAAAGAATCACAAATTGGATACCTAAATCCCGTACACGGGACTAACATATCCTCTCTGGATACATCACAAGATATCGTGAGTATCAGTCCATACCTAACGAACATGTGGAGGTCTGGTCTTAAAAGACCGTTGACGTGACTGCCATCAAAGTGTGGAGAATATCTCATATATCCACAGTGGTATCACAAGTCAAAGGAGCTAATATGCTATTCGACTCGTAAAGATTCTTATTGACGTTGGTGTACCATCTATTAGAAATCTTCGAATGAGTCGTTCATTATTTATCCAATAAATACATACGTGTTTAGATGAGTCTCCCAAGACTCATGATTTACTGAGATAAACCATTATAACAATTCTAATATATAACATGTACCGGTCTCACAGGTTTACTAACCGACCAGGTATGTAAACCTTGACTATGAACAGTTTTAGGAATGAATTATATTGTGACAACTCTCAGTAACAATTGCGGCGCTTTTGTAATAACGTCACAACTATTCATTCTAAGGTTATTTTACGCCTTAACCATATAAAAGATTATATTGATGAAAATTACTAAATTTTATTCATAATAAAATAGAAATGTACATTGTATTTATAATAAATACAACAAAATTTGGCTCGCCAAGCACCAACTCTAACACATCCTTCTCTAGTAAGTTGCATAATGACTTGGCAATCTTCAAGAAGCTCTTAATGAATCTCCTGTAAAACTCGGTGTGCCCAAGAAACTTTGAATCCCCTTGACGGATGATGGTGGTAGCAGTTTCTCAATTATTTTGATCTTTGCTCTATCTACCTCGATACCCTTTTGTGAGATCCAATGTCCTAAAACAATGCCCCCATACACTATGAAGTGGCATTTCTCTCAATTTAACACCAAATTTGTCTCTTCACATCTTTTCAGTACATTCCCCAAGTTATAAAGACAGTGGTCAAAGTAATCCCCAAACACTAAGAAGTCATCCTTGAAGTCTTCTATGCTATGTTCTATCATGTCTGAAAAGATGGTCATCATGCACCATTGAAAAATGGCGGGGTACTACAGAGCCCAAATGGCATCACGTGGAACTCGAAGGTACCATTGGGGCACGTGAATGTGGTTTTCTCTTGGTCTTCTGGAGCGATGACTATCTGATTGTACCCTGAATACCCATCCAAGAAGCAGTAGTACTTATTTTTCACCAGTCTATCCAACATCTGATCAATGAATGGAAGCAGGAAGTGGTATTTCCGCGTGGCCTTGTTCAGCTTTCTATATTCCATGTAAATTCTCAATCAGTCATTATTCTCGTCGAAATCAACTCGTTCTTTTCATTAGAGACCATGGTCATTTCTCAATTCTTAAGAATACACTGCATCAGACTCTCCCATGAACTATCATATATAGGGTAGATGATGCTTGCATTCAACCATTTTATGATTTCTTTCTTCATCTCCTCCTTAATGATTAGGTTTTATCTCCGCTGATATTTACTTGTTGGAGTTGGTGCTTAGAGCCCCAATCCGAATAATGTATTATATATTGTATTTTATTATTTATTAATAAAATAACTAAATTTTCATTTCACTCTGTTAATAGTAATTATTGTGTCATTATCTCTTAGTTCATATTGGTTTAATATATTCATATATATTTATATGCTGAGAATGACACCGACCTTAGAATTTTCACGTAGTAATACTAGACACTGGGTGATATATCATTGAGATAATATTACTATTGTAAACTATTCTTAAAGTATATATTCATAGTCGTTGGTTTTAGGATACAGTCAAATTCCTATAACCTATAAGACTAACACTTGTCGTATATTAAAATTGGAGTTCCAATGGTCTAACCCAATGGACCATGAGCAAATGTAATATCCCGGGTTTTTCAGAACAGTTCAGGAAAGTTATCGAACTAAAGATAAGGATTTGGAATGTGATGGTAATCGAAAATAAGAGTTTATGTGTTCGAAAATGGATTGAAATATTTTAAAGTGAAGATTCGTAGCATTGGAAAACACGTGGTCTCGAGATCCGATTACGCGATTTTCGATTTTATCGTTATACATGTAAAAGTTTCTTGTCTCGGTTCTAAAATTTTCAAACGAACTCCAATTGAGCTGATTCTTGAATCATCAGACTCAATTTTCAAAGACGAACTACTTTCACGTTGAACACTTTTCGAAATTTGCATCATAAGGGCTTCAAAAATGTAAAATTTCTAGAAAGTTCCATGACAGGGACGTAATTGAAATTTTCGGGTGTCAGATTGTAATTTTCAGAAATTTTTCTATAAATACCCCAAGGTTTTCTGAAATCAAAAAAATGGCAAAGCTTCTAAATCTCTCCAACTCACACCCTCACCCCCAAAAATTTCTCTCCACCGATCTTTGCTTGCGCCGGCCACATTGGCCGGCGCTGCCGGAGGCCGGCCATGAGACGTCGGAATCCAGCGATAGGACGTGAAGAGGGTGCGGCAATGGGTTGTTCGATCTTGGCTCGTCGCTTCATTTCACGGCCCGAGCCACCCCCCAAATCGAAGCTCTCAGAGAGTACTACAAGTTGGCGGTGACAGATTTTCCTTTCTGTGCATGGTTGCACGCGAATCGAGAGAAGAAGATTTGAATGAATAGTGACCCACTGTGAACAGTAACTTCGATCGAAATTTCGTCGATTCCAGCGCGTTCATGGGATTGTTTGGAGTCCATTTATGGCCTCGAAATCTCGGTAAGACCTCCCGGTATAAATCCGTAAATTTCAAGTTAATAGTTAAATGTTCGGATGTATCCAGTAACTTCGTAGAGTAGCTTAATGATATAAATTGAATTGATTAAGTATTAGTATATAGAATATGTGCTTCTGGTAGAATCCGAGTGAAAACGGAACAAGTTTGATCGATCCGAAAGAATTTATAATTTTTCGGTAAAAGTGGATTTTTGCGTATAAAGATGTGTTTTGGTTTTAATTATGGTTATGAATTATATATGATATTACGAGAATGTTTGAATAAATCCGGGTAGATTCAGAGGGTTCGAGACCTTTCCGTAGCGTTCGTAGAAATTTTTTCGGAAGATTTTCCAAAAATACATAAACCGATGATTCAAGTTAATTAGTGGCATGAATTAGTTTGTAATGGTATTTTAAGAATGATAGAATTGAAATCATTGAAATTGGATTTGAATTGGTTGTTCCTGAAAGATCCAGGATTTTATTGTAGTTTAGTCGAAAACTCCGTAAGTCGTGATTCTAATGACATTTCACCATTTATTTTGACAGATGTGACTAGGAACCGGAGTGCTTGCGAAGCCAGGTAAGTAACCAATGTGATGAGTGCTTGAATGTTGATTTATGATTAAAAATATATATTTATGTATATATATACATATAGATGATGGAAGTGTTTATGTTAAGACGAGAATAGATAAGATAATATCGAGAAAGAAGTTCGTGATTATGTACAGTTAGGTAATCGACCTTCACATGTAAGGATTTCCATTATTACTATGATTTAAAGTAATTAGTTTGATGATGATGTATGTATGCATGTAATGTATGGTTGATGCATGTAACTACATGGACCCGTAATGGTATGTATATGTATGAATGTATGTGATGGTATGAACCTGTATCGATATAAACACATATGTATAAATGAAAATGGAAAGGTATAAGTATATGAACATATATTCATGTATGCATATGATGTTAAGACATGAAGATTGGTAAAGGCTATGATACGTGAAATCGAAGTAATACGTATATTCGTATGTTTGGAATATGTGTATGTACGTGAGTGTTGAATGAAGTTTTAGAGTGTTTGTTTGGATGTGCTTATGTATGAAAAATTATGCGATGAGTTTGGTGTGTCGTGATATATATGTATTGTTTGATTGTGTGCCTTGTGATGTATTGGTTGTTAAATGTGCTTCGTGGTTGATTGTATGATGATTGTATGTGTAAACCAACCATATGTATGTATTGTTGGATGGTACGATCTTTGATGTATTGATTGTTATGTGTGCTTCTTAGTTGGTTACGTGATGACTATAAAGATGCCTGAGTGTGTGTGTATGTATGATGGAACTAATGATATGTATGGATTATGTATGCTTATGTGAGATGAATGGTTGATTTGAAGTTGATGTGAATATAAGAGGTTATAAAGTGTGTTTTCCAAGTTGTAATGGTATGTACGACTATGTAAAAGAATTACAGTATTGTATTTGCATGTATATACAAGAAATGTGCTACGGTACGTGTGAATGTATACGGAACTCAAGTGTTAAGCTATTGTAAGGTTATCATAGATTAAAGGAAGTTATGGAAAAATTGTTTTGATATTTGAAGAAGAGGTTTTGGTATTAAAGATAGCCTATAACTGAACAGAATGAAGTTTGTTAAATTTACTGATTTGATAATATTTCAAAGATATTCAACTATGATAAGTATTAATGTGTGACTTCATGTTTGACATTGAAATGGTTTTGATGTTATGTGACGTACTTTGTGGTTTCGAATCTATGTTTCATGTGCTTTGAATGTCTAGTTACTATACTGACAATATGTAAATATGCAAATTTGATATATGTAAGATATAAAGGATAATAGGAAGCTAATAATTCTAGGACTCGTAATAACTTGTAAATTCTGAAAAACTTCTAATGTAAATGACTTGTATGTTTTGTTTGTAGTGCTAGCATGGTTACTTACTGAGTTTTTATAACTCACACCAAACCAGTTGCTAGTTTTGCAGGTTGGCTTCTAGATTGGTCAACCACTAGAGCTTTGGAAGTCACTCGAGACGTGGATCACCCAAGCGGTAGTCACCCTCGCTAGTGTCCTGGGATAAGCTTTAGAAATGTAGGATTTGGAATTAATATTTTATTTATCGTGCCGAGCACGCTATTTCTAAATATTAAGTAAATATTTTGATTGCTGATGATATGGTGGGCACAGAGCCCTTGAGTGTTGATAGATGATGTGGGCGGAGCCCTTAGGATATGGTTTTGATGAGATTTGTGTGGACCTGAGGTCCTTTGATTAGTTTGATGTTTTCTTATATTCTGTTTGATGCTGGACTGCGATCCAGGTTGTCCAGTTTTAGGATACATCATGCCAAATTTTTGGTAAATTCAGAGGCTTATGGATATGGGTTAATCCTGTCTCCTGCCGGTAGCATCCTGCCTCTGGCGGGGTGTTACATCAAGGGAAACTCGTATACATATGTGGGTATTCATTGGAGCGAATACTGAATGACTCACATGTGATTTCTAATAGTTGGAAGTACACACCACCGTCAATAGGAATCTAATCGAGTCGAGTATCATATATGATCCTTTGAGTATAAGATATCATTGATTTTTTGTATGATCATCTACACTTTGATGTCATGTATGTCTGAGACCTTTCATGGTCTGATTGCTAAATGTTCATTTGGTATGAACTGACGCCCTCATTAATCAAATGTGTATCAATATAGGATCTGTTGGCCCGTATGTGTACCATAATGGGTTATGTATCCATGTTAGTGAGTCACGATTCTTAAGACTTTGGCCAAAATCGATCACCTAGGGTTGATTTATATATATATATAAGAAATTGTGTTCTAATTAGTTGTAAAGAATTATGAACATGTCGCCAATATAAGATGTTCCCATTGGAAACTTGACAATGTAATCTATGTTTCCTAAGCACAACTCGGATAACATACGACGGAGGGATTATTAAACATATATGATGACCTCGACTTGTATAGTTCATAAAATTCATTTGTGCTCTTCGTAATTTCAGAGGTGGCCGAATTATTTACATATGAGTTAGGCATATATGACGAACGTGTTTGGACTTAGAGAGTCATACAATGTGAAGTGTACTCGTTGAGCACTCGGGTAGTCGATCATCTTTGATAATAAATAATATTTGATAATATAATTATCAATGAAAGTAATTAAGTGTTATTGGATAACATTAATTATTTACTTGACCAATTAAGATTAATCCAAATCACATAAGAGCTTAGTAAATAATTAATGTTAATTTACTTGACCAATTAACATTTATTATTGGAATACACTACATTTCCGGCTGGACATACATGTTAAGATTCATATTCGGCCGGCTACGCTCATGTCTGACTAGCTCTAACTAATTTTGTTATGTTTATACTCTTGAATGTTTAATTGTCTTTATTTACCGCCTTTTATTTCTATGTTTGTATTCCTGAGTGTTTTAAATTACTTTGCATGATATTTTCATTATAAGGCATGGTGATATCTCTCTTCAAATCTTGATAATATACTGACACAAGTAAGGGACAATTCTGAATCCAAATAGGTTTAAGTTCGACCTTGCGAGGGGCGTAGTACGATCGTAAATCATTCTTAGTGTCTTATACTGGGTGACGACTCATTAATTCTATGATTAGTCTTTCATAGGCTAATTGTACTCTCAACGAGCTGCGATCTTAACAGTGTCATAGTCACCGATATCATAGGCATAGCAGGAAATTCTGATTCACTCTTACAGATGGAGACTAAATTGGGGATAGAGAATCGGCCTCGAAAAAATGCCTTATATTATCTATGATGAGAATGAGGTTAACCATGTTTTCATTATTTTGCATACCATCTAAGCCCCGATGGCATTGTTGGACAATTATGACCCATAGCGTTACTATTTGTAAAAGACATTGTGTTTTTGTACAAATTAATTATGTAGCAATGAAAATTACTTTTTATCATTTCGTAATTAGATTACTTAAATGTGTGAATGATGAAAGTCCTTATGATAAGTTCCGGATTGAGATGATATGAGACAATATCAATCCACGACGGTTTAATCATTAAATATCCCTTGTCATAGTATTATCGAGACTAGACATCGATAATGCGGAATAGACTTGTATCGCACTTGTGCGTGTTATGGAAGCGTAACAACATAGTTCTCATATATTTAAGTATTGGATACTTATGCAAGTGTGGTAGGAGGTTGTGTTTTACCGATGGTACGGAAAACAGCTTCGCTCTGGATAGACCCCACAGAATCCCATTGGTAGTATGACTATGTGTCTATGGGAGTCCGTATCAGGGTAGGTGTATTTGGTTTTAACCTGAGACTTGCATCGCTAGTACTTGCGACAATCAATACGCTTTGGTTTTGGTCGTCCAGGACTTTAACAGGTTCTGTGTACGCCCCTTCTGGGTTTATTGAGAATCGTAGTGTATTGGGTGTGATGTCAAGACGAAAGTATCCCTTCAGTCATATGGAGATGATGGTCACGCATGGATACAAAATTGGTTCTCTAAAAGGTTGCAACCATCGGGATAATATGACTAGGTCATGATTATCTGATAATAAAGAGACTAGTTGCTAGTGATATATGCTTTGTACGGGGCTGACACTATTCCAGCCCCAGGCCTTGCATGTGACATCCGATACTGGATCGCAATACGCAATACTACGTATACTACGCCTGACATAGATTATATATTCCATTAAGAATATTTCTGGAGAATTGGGTAGGCATGGCGCTTTGCTAGAAGCCCACCTTGTCTCGTAAATCGGTAAGAACATAGTACAAGGTACATACGTGTTCGGATAGTCCGACGATCAGATTTACTGCCAACATATCCATGGATCTCTTGGGTTGCTTCCCGAAGATTCACCGATGACGTATGATTCGAACTTTATTAATCTGGGATTAATAGCGGAAAGACTTTATCTGGGATAAAGTACTATTTGAAGAGAGAGAACGATTAATTTGGAATTAATCGATAAAATAATATATTCGATATATTATACGAAATTAGATTTCGACGCGGAATTAAAATTGGATTTTAATTCGGGCTAACGAATTGATTTAGAATTAATTCCCAAGCGACGTGAATAGTAATTTTGTTAGGTATGATTATTTAATTAAATTTGATTTAATTACGACACAACGGAAAACTAGTTAATTCGGAATTAACGAAACTGAGCCCATAATGTGTTTACGACGCCACTCCGATTTTGAATCAAGTGCGGCCGCAAGTCACATCACGAGTCATATCACTTGTCACTTTAGTGATAGATGTCAAGTCACCTTTTTGGTGAGTGAATGCGGTCACTATTCATGATGCTGGTTGGTGTGGGCATTTAATGCCATTTTGGAGCCAAAATTGGCTTTGACTTTTTGGAAGGTTATACCAATTTTTGGTAAATGTTTTTCATTATGTTTTTAGAAAACAAATTACAAAAAAAAAAGAAAACAATATTGATGAGTGGTAAAACTATCACTATTTCCCACTCATTTAACCTAATATTTTGTATAGTTTCTTGAGTTTTGTGAACGTTTTGATGTGTTTTGTGTTATTTTGTAGATAAATAAAGTTTCAGGACATTCTGGAGGTGATTTGGGCCAAAACAGTGAAAATTGGACAAAAAGGACATTTCAGTAAATTGTCCGCGTCGCGACGCCAAGACCTTCAGCGTCGCGACGCCTAAAATGCGCCGAACAGTGCTAACGTGCGCCGGGTCCCCAAATCAGAATCTGAGAAAAGTTTAACTTTGCTAACATGCGCCGTGCCACGTGTCACCATCACAGCCGATCTGCTAACATGCGCCGTGCCACGTGTCAGCATCCTACGGTGCCGACAGTCATCATCGCCACGTGTGCCACATGTCACTCCACGTCATTGCCATGTCATCAGCCACATCACCAGGTTGACCAAGTCAAACTGCCACCTCACCGCCACGTCATCATCAGCCAATCAGGAAGTGCCACGTGTCGCAATCCTACGGTGCCGACAGTCTCTTTCCCACGTGTCGCCACGTCACCGCCACGTCAGTATTAATCATTGTGTATCTAATCCTTATCTGACACGTGGCGGATAAGAATCTCATCGACCAATCAGAAGCCGCCACGTGTCACAATAATTGAAGCCCAACCACCTCGCCACGTGTCATCTTATCAGCTTATCCAGAATCTGCAAACCGGCGAACTAGAGCATGCCACGTCGACAAAAGTTGGCGTAGCGACGCCAGAGGCCCTGGCGTCGCGACGCTGGAAGCCTACCGAGGCCTATAAATTGAGCTCGAGATTTCAGAATTCATTGCACCACTCTCTCTCTTATATTCTATCTAAAGAGAGAGTTTCTCTCTCTACTTTCTTTTAATTTTTAGTTTTTTAGTTTTGTAATTAATTTTAATTACGTTTTGTAATAATAGTAATTTAATTTTTACTTTTTACTTTTTAAAGTTTTTACTATTTACCATGAGGAGGTAACTTCCCCAGCTAGGGTGAAAGGTAATTCTTTCACTGTTACTATTTATATTAATCTCCCTTAAAAATAATATATTCACTATTTAAAATATTGACTTAAAAAGGATACCGCCAGATTGGTTGGTTGGTAATTCATTTTAATCTGGTTTAAACCTGACTAATCAAGTATACCGCCAGATTGGTCGGTTGGTAATTTAATTTTGGTTCCGCCTTTATGGCTGGTTTATGGACAAATACTACCGCCTTAATGGCTAATTGGACTTAATTTGACTTAATCAGGATACCGCCTATATGGCTGGTTGGTAATGTTATCACAAGTTTATATATTATTTTATGGGAGATATCTAAATTAGTAGTAGTAAAAGTAATTCCTTTTACCTTAGCATTTTATTTTATTGCAATTTACTTTTCAGTATTTACTTTACCGCATTTTTACTTTATGTCTTTTATTTTCAAGTTTTTATTAGCCCTAGTTATGTGTTGTAACTAAATTAGTTATCTGGGGTTGTGATGACTTTTAATATCACCGTTTTATAAGGGGTTAGATTATAGCTTGGGTAATATAAAGATTTATTTATTGAGTCTTAATCTTAATGATTTTTTCATTAAATGGCCATTAATAAAATTGATCTGGTAAATCTAAAATGAACTAGACATAGGGATTTTAGGTTACAGCCGTAGATTTAATAGCCCACGATCTTCCTTGAGGATATATAACCCTTTAATAGATTTCCTTACAGGATAGGAATATACCTGTCGGGCGGGGGTAGCCATAATTGGAACTTAAACTTAATGAATCCAGATAATTTGGTTGACATAGACATATGGTTCAATTGGGTTAAACTGGGTATTTGTGTCTGACCATCGACAGAGGCTTACACATAATTTAGTGTTCCAGGTTAATAAATCAATATATTACCCAACTTTAAGATAACCACTTCATCTTTAAAATGATATTGGAAGAAATCACAACCCTAGATAGTTTTTAATATTGAATTTTCTTAAAACCTATTTTCGACAATTTTATTTACTTGCTTTTAACGTTGCACCACCAATTCCCATTCGAGACAGAACCATTCCGGTGGTTGACAGACTCATTTCCTGTATTGTACTTCCTTCCTTACCAGCAAATGCGTGTGACATCAAAACATGCATTCAGATGATTCAGCCCTCAGTTCAGTTCGGGGGGAATGCAACTGAAGATCCTAATTCCCACATCAGTAACTTCCTGGAAGTTTGCGGCACTTTTAATTACAACCGAGAAGCTGAAGAAGCAATGAGACTGCGAGTTTTTCCATATTCCCTGAAGGACAGAGCTAAAGCTTGGCTATATTCACTACCAGTAGGTTCTATCACAACTTGGAACACTTTAGCCACCAAATTTCTTGCAAAATACTTTCCACCAGCCAGAACCGGAAAGCTGAGGAATGACATCACATCTTTTGTACAACAAGATTCAGAATCCCTCTGCGAAGCTTGGGAAAGATACAAAGATTTACTCCGGAAATGTCCTCACCATGCGATTCCAAAATGGCTTCAAGTCCAAACATTCTATAATGGGCTTTCTGGAATAATGAGAACCACAATCGATGCTGTTGCTGGAGGAGCTTTGATGGCAAAAGGAGAAGATCAAGCCTGGGACCTAATCGAAGAAATGGCCAACAACAATTCTTTATGGCCAACAGAAAGGAGCATGATCCAAAGAATTGCAGGAATTTATGAAAGTGGAGCCAATACAGCAGTCAACGCCAAGCTAGATCAGATATGCAAATTTATGGAGACTCTTACCACTGGATCCACAAGTTCACCATATGGAGGAGCACCAGAGTCAAACCAACTTGAAGAAACAGTGAATTATGTCAGAAATTTCAAGAGACAGAGGAACAATCCATATTCCAACACCTACAACCCAGGGTGGAGGAATCATCCCAATTTTTCATGGAGCAACAATTCAGGCCAACAACAGAACTATCCACCAGCTGAATTCCAGCAACAGAACAAAAGCCAGGAGCAAGCAAATGAACCAGGAATAACAGAAGTGTTGACCCACTTGAAAAAGTTAGAAGCAAAACACGACTCTCAAGCAGCAAGATATGATGCTATGTTTCAATCCCAAACAGCATTAATTCAAAGTCAATCTGCTTCTATTAAAGCACTGGAGAATCAAATGGGACAACTGGCAAATGCTCAGAGTTACGGACCGCCAGGTACCCTTCCTAGCAACACAGAGCCAAATCCAAGAAACATGGGGAATGAGCAATGTCATGCCATCATGTTAAAAAGCAATACTGAAATCAACAAAGATGTTGGAGCCAAAACAACTGCTGAGGAAGTTCCAAAAGAAACAAAGCAACAAATGGAGGAAAAAAAAGTAAAGGAAAAAGAACAGATCATTCCACCTCCACCTTTTCCTCAACGTCTTCAGAAGAACAAATTGGACAAGCAATTTTCTCGGTTCCTGGAGATCTTCAAAAAGCTGCATATCAACATTCCATTTGCAGAAGCGTTGGAACAAATGCCCACCTATGCCAAATTCATGAAAGATATTCTTTCACGAAAATGGAGATTGGGAGATTACGAGACAGTAACATTATCAGAAGAATGCAGCGCTATCATTCAGAGGAAATTCCCCCCAAAATTGAAAGATCCTGGCAATTTCACTGTTCCTTGCGTCATAGGAGAACATAACTTTGGTAAGGCTTTGTGTGATTTAGGTGCGAGTGTTAACTTGATGCCTTTTTCTATTTTCAGGAAATTACAGATTGGAGAAACAATGCCAACTTCAGTCTCACTACAACTTTCTGATAGAACGCTCGTATTTCCAAGAGGCATAGTTGAGGATGTGCTGGTCAAGGTTGACAAATTCATTTTCCCAGCAAATTTTATTGTCATTGATATGGAGGAAGACGCAGACGTGCCAATCATCTTTGGGAAACCATTCTTGGCTACAGGTCGAACCATTATTGATGTACAAAAAGAGAATTAACCATGAGGGTACAGGACCAAGAAGTAACATTCATTGTTTTCAAGGCCATGAATTTCCCAGATGATGAAAAGAAGAAGGAATGTTTCAAACTCGATGTGATACACAATACCATTCAGAACTCCAATGCAATGCAAAGTTCTACTGACAAACTTAAAACATGTCAATTGCATGTGGAGCCTAAAGATAAAACGTCTTTTGTACTGAAGGAGCCAATTCTTGCACTACAAGCAACAGAAGAGAAAAAGTTCCACCAGCTCAACGAATTGGAGGAATTTCACAATCAGCCTTTTGATAATGCCAAATTGTACAAAGAAAAGGGCAAAAAGAGACATGATGAGAAGTTAGTGCGCATACAACTGGAACCAGGGCAGAAGGTACTGTTAAACAAATCAAGGGTGAAATTCTTCCCATGGAAGCCAAAATCACGGTGGTCAGGTCCATTTGTGATCACCAAAGTTTTACCAAATAGAGCCGTTGAGATATATGATCCTGACGCTAACAAAATTTCAAGGTTAAAAACAAGCGTGTCAAGCACTACTGGGGAGAATCATTTGAGCGACAAAAAGAAAGTGTTACACTTTCAGATCCAGCTTAACGTTCGAGAAGTCAAGTCTGGATGACGACTTTAAACTTAGCGCTAGCAGGGAGGCAACCCATGCAATTTGTGTATATATTGTGATTTGGTGTGTTTAATTTTTGCAGGTTTAGTCATTTCAAGATGGAAGATGCTCTCGCAAATCTTCACAAGCAATTTCCTTCTCTCCCTCAAAAATCTCTGATGAAAGTTTACAAAGCTCGCTTAGAACGGATGAAACTACTGATGATCAAAGGTATTCCTACTGACATTCGTTGGTTAATTGAAGCACGGGTCTGATTGGCAGGTGAGTCTTCTGACTCTTTTATTTCACATCTGTCTGGCTTAGGAAAGAGCACATATGCTAAAAAGAGAAGAGCCAAAAGAATGTGTGTTTGTTATAAATGTGCTCGCATATTTTGTAATACTCGTTGTCGTTCTTTAGGAATGGTGTCTGATAACCGCGAAGATAAGATTAACTTCATTAGGGATGGCTTGAGTAAGGAGTCTTTGGATGACATATCTAAAACTCTTGAGACGCATCCCAGTGGATGTGTGTATCATGAAATTCGCATGTTATATGCACAATTCCAAAAGGAAAGACAACTGTTAAGTCTCGGGAATCTGACTCAAAAAGACCTTGTTTGCCAATTTATAAGAAAATTGGATGGGAAACTTGTCCCTGACGCATAGACGTCAATCAAGCCATTACTTTTCTTGTAAATATTATATCTCTTTGGCTTTTCTTAATAATTGTGATTTTTTTTGTTGTTTTCTTTTATTTTCTCCGACAGGATCCAGACCTTTTTGACTATCACAATATTAATTCGCTACTAATCGTCCTCTGGAAGATACTTGTGCTATTTTTACTCACCCTTTTCAGGTACTATAAATTCAGCCCGTCATTGCACTTTTGAAGGAATCCAGAGTAAAACATGGAAGCCACTTCAAGAAGACGAGTTGAAAACATCTGTGTGTTTTGCGGTAGTAGTGTTGGTACTAAACCACAATACGTAGAAGCAGCACATGAATTGGGTCGAGTCTTAGCTGCAAGGAATATGCACTTAATATATGGCAGAGGAAATCTCGGACTTATGGGATCGTTTCAAAGGCTGTACAGGAAGGAGGCAGTCATGTTTTGGGAATCATCCAAAAACCCTTGGTAGAGGCAAATCTTATTGGATCATCAAACGGAGAGGAACTGATCGTGCCAGGTATGTCTGAACGACTGGTAGAAATGATTAACCGTGCTGATGCTTTTATCGCTTTGCCAGGTGGCTTGGGTACATTGGAGGAAATTTTTATAGTTCTATCTTGGGCGAACCTGAACATACACCAGAAACCGCTTGGACTGCTCAACGTTGATGGATTTTATGATTTTCTTTGTGTGTTTCTTGATGATGCTCGAAGAAATGGGTTCGTGTCAAAACCTTTGAAAGAACTCCTATTTACTGCCAGAACTGCTCCGGATCTAATAGACCAACTCTTAACCTATGAACCACAAGTTGACCCTATCCTTTCAAAGATAAATTGGTCTGAGGACGATCGTGGTAAGAGGCGTCGGATTAATCTGGATCTTAACCTTTAATTTCCTGTAGATTTTCAGCTAACCAGGTACGACCTTCTAAACTCTTCTTTTACTGTTTAAGACATTGAGGACAATGTCTCATTTAGGTTTGGGGGAGGAAATTAGTTGATTAGTACCTTGTTTTTAGTTATGTGTTATTTTTATTTTTATTTTTTTAGTCCAAATGTTTTTCGAAAAATACAAAAAATTGAAAATTTTTCAAAAATTACAAAAATATTTTGTGTTTTTGTGTTTTTATTTTGACTAAAAAGGTGAAATTGGTAAGAGATAGCTGAGTAAGGAGTTTCCACTCCTGAGACGTATCTCAAACCTATTTCGAAACAGGTAATTTTTGTTTATTTCATTTTGAATTATTTAATTTGTGAATTCTCCTTAAAACGGACTAAAATGGATCTTCATATGCTCAGTTGACAGGTATTATCAACATATATAGTAACATACGGACATGAGCAAAAATTGAAAAGTTTGTAATATTCAGTGCTCTAGTTTAATTGGAGGAAACATCTCAAAAAGCAATGGAGTAATTTATTTTTTTAAAAAAAAAAAAAAACGTTTGAGATCCGAGTTATTAAGTCTGTAACGGTGTTTTAACACCTAGTGCCCTAAAGCCAACTGGTTTGGGAGTCACTGACCCAAAGCTCGTTACATGGATCGAAGATGCTGCAAAAATATATATATCTGAAGTCTGAGTAATTAAGTTCGTAGGGGTGTCTTAACACCTGGTGCCCTAAAGCCAACTGGTTTGGGAGTCACCGACCCAACACTCGCTACATAGACGGAAGGTATTGTATATAAATAAAAAATAGAGAAAAAAAAATCAGAAAAATGAAAAAAATTATTCCATTGCTACAAAAAGGTGTGAAATCTGATAGAACTTTAGGACAAAAATATTACTCTCTTATCAACTGCACTTATGACTGTTGTGGGCAAAAATGAGTTGTTTAGTATTATGTTGGCTATGTATATGAAGAATGGTAAATATAATCGGAGAATTTACTTATTCGGTAATTTAGAATAAAACAAAACAACTATTGATTTGGAGTAGAAGTTTCACCTGATTAGTCACTAACTTCTTTATTCTCTTTCCGCTTGTCTTTTTGCTTTTGTGTGCATTAGTTTTATTAACTGTTTACTTTTGTAAAATGTTTGTGGGTATCATTGCTGTAAACCCTCACGAGACTACAACTCGTCCACTAGGGACACCTAGGGGTTTAAAGGCTTTTTGCATATGCTAAATGCAACCGTGATCCCTACGAAAGTGGCTTAGTTAATTTATATATGTTATTTTACTCTATGTTTTGCTCGAGGACTAGCAAAATGTTAGGTTTGGGGGTGTGATGAGTGGTAAACCTATCACTATTTCCCACTCATTTAACCTAATATTTTGTATAGTTTCTTGAGTTTTGTGAACATTTTGATGTGTTTTGTGTTATTTTGTAGATAAATAAAGTTTCAGGACATTCTGGAGGTGATTTGGGCCAAAACAGTGAAAATTGGACAAAAAGGACATTTCAGTAAATTATCCGCGTCGCGACGCCAAGACCTTCAGCGTCGCGACGCCTAAAATGCGCCGAACAGTGCTAACGTGCGCCGGGTCCACAAATCAGAATCTGAGAAAAGTTTGACTTTGCTAACATGCGCCGTGCCACGTGTCAGCATCCTACGGTGCCGACAGTCATCATCGCCACGTGTCACTCCACGTCATTGCCATATCATCAGTCACATCACCAGGTTGACCAAGTCAAACTGCCACCTCACCGCCACATCATCATCAGCCAATCAGGAAGTGCCACGTGTCGCAATCCTACGGTGCCAACAGTCTCTTTCCCACGTGTCGCCACGTCACCGCCACATCACCGCCACGTCAGCGCCATGTCAGCATCAATCATTGTGTATCTAATCCTTATCTGACAAGTGGCGGATAAGAATCTCATCGACCAATCAGAAGCCGCCACGTGTCACAATAATTGAAGCCCAACCACCTCGCCACGTGTCATCTTATCAGCTTATCCAGAATCTACAAACTGGCGAACCAGAGCGTGCCACGTCGACAAAAGCTGGCGTAGCGACGCCAGAGGCCCTGGCGTCGCGACGCTGGAAGCCTACCGAGGCCTATAAATTGAGCTCGAGATTTCAGAATTCATTTCACCACTCTCTCTCTTATATTCTATCTAAAGAGAGAGTTTCTCTCTCTACTTTCTTTTAATTTTTAGTTTTTTAGTTTTGTAATTAATTTTAATTACGTTTTGTAATAATAGTAATTTAATTTTTACTTTTTACTTTTTACAGTTTTTACTATTTACCATGATGAGGTAACTTCCCCAGCTAGGGTGAAAGGTAATTCTTTTACTGTTATTATTTAGATTAATCTCCCTTAAAAATAATATATTCATTATTTAAAGAATTGACTTAAAAAGGATACCGCCAGATTGGTCGGTTGGTAATTCATTTTAATCTGGTTTAAACCTGACTAATCAAGGATACCGCCAAATTGGTCGGTTGGTAATTTAATTTTGGTTCCGCCTTTATGGCTGGTTTATGGACAAATACTACCGCCTTAATGGATGGTTGGACTTAATTTGACTTAATCAGGATACCGCCTATATGGCTGGTTGGTAATGTTATCACAAGTTTATATATTATTTTATGGGAGATATCTAAATTAGTAGTAGTAAAAGTAATTCCTTTTACCTTAGCATTTTATTTTATTGCAATTTACTTTTCAGTATTTACTTTACCGCATTTTTACTTTATGTCTTTTATTTTCAAGTTTTTATTAGCCCTAGTTATGTGTTGTAACTAAATTAGTTATCTGGGGTTGTGATGACTTTTAATATCACCGTTTTATAAGGGGTTAGATTATAGCTTGGGTAATATAAAGATTTATTTATTGAGTCTTAATCTTAATGCTTTTTCATTAAATGGCCATTAATAAAATTGATCTGGTAAATCTAAAATGAACTAGACATAGGGATTTTAGGTTACAGCCTTAGATTTAATAGCCCACGATCTTCCTTGAGGATAGATAACCCTTTAATAGATTTCCTTACAGGATAGGAATATACCTGTCGGGCGGGGGTAGTCATAATTGGAACTTAAACTTAATGAATCCAGATAATTTGGTTGACATAGACATATGGTTCAATTGGGTTAAACTGGGTATTTGTGTCTGACCATCGACAGAGGCTTACACATAATTTAGTGTTCCAGGTTAATAAATCAATATATTACCCAACTTTAAGATAACCACTTCATCTTTAAAATGATATTGGAAGAAATCACAACCCTAGATAGTTTTTAATATTGAATTTTCTTAAAACCTATTTTCGACAATTTTATTTACTTGTTTTTAAATTTAGAATCGTCACCAGTTCAAATCAATCAATCAACCTGTTAGATACTAGTAATCATTTGACCTCATAAAATTAATAGATTAGATATTAAGTCCTCGTGGGATCGATATTTTTATATTACTTGAACGATACGTGCGCTTGCGTTATACGTGTGTGTTTACGCCTGTCAAATATCTCTCCCAAATCCTTGCCATTGCCGTGACTCTCCAAAGAGGAAAGGAAGCTTGATTTTCTTTCATCTTTTGCTAGCAAAAAAAGGAATCGATACAAGGTGTTAGGGAAACCAATCTAAGAGCTTGGGATCCATTTAAAGCTTGGAGCTTGTTCAACATCATCAACAAAATCAACCTTGGCCGTGAGCTTCTACAAAGAGGAAATTTTTTTGTTGATCATAACATCCAAAGCCGTTCAATGTAAGTGTGTTTCCGCCACTCTTCTTTGCGTATTCATTCTATTTCTATACTTAATATGATCTTGGGATTAACCTAGTAACCCAACAATTGTATCATTGAGCCATTTTGAGCATGAAATAACTTAGGGTAAAATTTGGGTAAATTGATTTTGAGCATGTTTTGACTAAATTACTTGTTTGAGCATGCTTGTATATGGATGACTTGGAGTTATTTATGATCAATTTCATGAAAAATTATTTGGATCAATTTTTCCCCTTTATCTTGGCTTGGCTGAGAGTTTGGTACCCTTATTAGTCATGGTATTTTTTGTTTCTTTGATCATTGGATGACTTGAAACAATTGGGTAATGTTGATTTGAGATTCAATCGGATTGAAAATAAAATCGGACAAATAAAACCCACAAATGCCGTGAGCTATAGAGCATGTAATGAGATGATTTTTTGAATCAATTATGTTGGACATAAGTTGAGGCAAATAAGCATGATTAATGGATTAGATTAGTATTTTGGAAATGTTAATTTAATAGATTAATACACTTTGGTTTATTAAATTATGAATTTTTGAAAATTGGAATTTAATAAATTGGGCTTGATTACCTAGGGTCCAATTCATTACTTTAGGACAATGACACGGTTCCCAAACTAGGCTTAGTCATATTGTAAATGGGCGGCCTTTGTCCTCTAATGATGGAAAAGAACCGAGGTAGCTAATGTCCACTTTTTAGAATAAGAGAGAACGAGCTCATGTACCCCTCGTTGGTGCATGAGCTAAGCCAAACCTAGGGAAAATATTAGACTTACCAAGTGTGGATAAGAGATAAGGTTGGAAGTGTTAGGGATATGCCCTATACCCAACTTGTGGATGGGCTATATGTACATGTATTTGTAATATTTTCATTAATTAATAAAAATGAAATCTTTATTATACGTGTCTTACATAACTTATATGAATCATCAACACTGTAATAAAGCCCTTGGAGTAATAAGACGATGGCTTCCACGCCTTATGAGAATCATTACTCTTAAATGTTCCTAGTCATAGTTTTGTGAATAATCTGGGCGTTCACAAAGCGGAGAGACTAGCATGATGATATGATCCACCCTTAAGTGGGGTAGCCGATCTCATAGGCTACTAATGGAGATCCATCCGCTTGGTGTATCACATGGATGCATGAGTTGCTCGTGTCCATCGAACTGACCGCCGAAAGTTTTCATATGAAGTGTTTATCCTATGTGTCTGTGAGAACTTTCGTGGATCGATTATATGACTAGTCCTTAGATTTGAGGTCTTTACAATCTTATGTGTGGATCAAATAACTTTGACATTCTCCTTCCCCGGTTCAAAAGATCCGGTCATAAGGGTATGATTGGGTCATTTGTTGAAATACATGAAGTTTGTAAAGATACAACAAAGAATCGCCACTCTCTCAGATAATATTTTCTTATAAGAGTAGTATTTTAGTTCGCAGGTTGATATGTGTGATCAGTGCTTGAGACTGTGGCCACGACGGAAGAATCATGTGAGATTCTTGGGTTAGCACGATTCATGACACTATCAACATCATACCTTTAACCATATGTGTAGAAACTTTCCGTACCCTAGGTCAATAGGTGGGGATACAGTGAGGCGAGGGACCGTATCATATGTAAATCGCATACAGAATGTGTATATATATCTTTCATTCTCATTTGGGGGCCTTGGCATGTTGCTAGATGTCAACCTTGGTAATTGAAATCGAGCGACCATCTGATCGGAGGATAATTTATGTTTGATTAAATTATCACGATTCATTTCATGTCCAACTTGAGGGGAACCCAAAAGGTCACACACAACAAAGTCGAAATCAATGGTTAACAATGCATAGTAAAAATATAACAGCATATATGATTGCTGTAGGAATTGTTCATAAATGGTTCAATGTGTTTAATTATTGAACATATCATTTATGAGGTTCTATAGTGGCTTAGGGATTGGTGAATGACGATGGGGCACTTTGGGAATTGGAATAAAAAAATTACTATTCATGTGAATAGTAATGTCAATAGTAATTTTTTTATTTATTTGTTTTGAATTCCAATTCGGCCCAAACTCTTATTAGGGTTTTATAATCTCATTAAACCACTAAATTAAGATCCAATGGCTGAGATTAAATTAGCTTTTATCCCACATCGGATTCTTAATTAATTTTATTGTCTTTGGACCACTATATAAACCCAAAGAATTCTTCACAAAATTTTTACAGCAAACCTTTCATATCTTGGGTTTATATAAGTGAGCAACTCTAAACTTTAAGAGTAAGCCACTAATTTTGAGGATCTTTAAGTCTAATTGACTAGAGGAACCTCGAGTTAAAAGTTTTGAGGTATTTGCCTAGGCTAGCACCAAGGGCAAAATACCCGTGCACTCAAGGTGTAGTCTTGCCGTTGAGTTTTGGCTTTGGTGTGTGCATCTTTGGAGGCCACACACTTGGGTGGCTCTTTGGAACGTGGAAGAGCTTGCTGAGTTTGAGAAAAGCTTGTAGATTGGAGGGAGGACTGGAGGAGTCTACGGTTTAAGTAAGTCTTTTTCTTTCTTTATTTTAATTAGAGTTCTTATGATAGTTAGCATGTTTAGGTTTATGTTCTTTGCATGTTTTATGAGTTTTATGCTTAGAATATATAGTAACATGCCTAAGCTTGTAGAATAATCAAAATAAATGGGTATTAGGCAAATGGAAAGCGGCATAATAATTTTTATTTTCCGCTACGCACTCGCGGCCACTTCCCAACAGTGGTATCAGAACGCCGTTTTTGTTTTGATTAGTTCTCACTCGTTTGAACTCGAAATTGGGTGTTTAAAAGCTCGTTGGAAAGATAACACCCTGAACTTAATTTTAGGTACAAGTTTTGCATAATTTGGTTAAGATTTGAATTGTAAAATTGTATTTAAATTTCACGCGTCGACAGAAAAATGTGAATAGTAAATTTATTTGAATAAAATAAAATGCAATATCATAATTAAATATTAATCAAAGTTATTTAATGCCTAAAATAATTCCAACATATTAAAACTCATATGCTTGATGATTCTATGTATGATTAGAATTGGCATGATTATTTTAGGGTGCAAGCATCTAGAGACTTTCTAAGAAATAAAGAGTGTATTGCTTATCCCTTAGCTAATTAATTATTCCATGATGAACTTAGAGATTTATTACCTTTAAGGCTAATAAATATAAATCACTTGTTTATAATAAAAGACATTATAAAAGATACAAGTGGGTTGGGACCAAGGGGCTAATAAAACTTTCCAAACTAAAGTTAATTTAACCAAAGGTATTACTAGAGTTAGATAATGATTTGGTGTCTTCCTTCACTCACTAACTTTTTATAGCCAAAAGGAAAAGTTGTGAAGACATCTAGATAATCATTTACTCAAAGCTTACCTTAAATCATATTTAAAGTGTTGGACTAATTTGGAGGATCTATTGTTTATTCCTGTCACCAAGGCAATAAGAGCCTAAAAGGTAAGGGTATTTAAGAGAGTTCGCTCCACCCTCCCTCTGGGGAATTTTCAATGAAGGAATCCATTTGATAGTTATTCACTTAAACTTGCTAAAATCCTCAATAATAATTTAAGTCTAAAATTTACCTCCCATTGTAAAGTATAGACCCAAGGGCTTAAACTGTATTGGCAGGACTAGGCTTTACCAGACTGACCAATACCAATTTGTCCCTAAATCGTACTATTGACAATGGTTTGACTTTTCTGAGTCATAAGACGTAGCGCCCCTTAGGCTTGGTCTTATAACTTAGTGGCAAAGATTGGGTGTCCACAAAGACTAGCATAAGCTATGGCATGTTTGATTGCCCAACCCAATGATCAAGGAATTGTGATTTATATCATAAATTGGTTGGGAACCTACCTAATTATCGTATTTTATAACGACCGGCCCTAGTCGGAGTTATGAAATGATGATAATCGGATCCTTTCCCACAAGAAATCCATCATATTGAGGTTGATGCGATTTGCTTAAAATTTTAAAACAATTGAGTGAGAGAAACTTCATAATATTAAAAGCCCATGTTATTATGAAACATTAATGAAAACATATTCCTAATTTTAACATTTTCTCTTAACATGTGGGTTAAAATATTTCACAAACATTCAAATGGCAAACAGAGTATCACTTCGTTCCATCCTTGATGAGTATAAGCTCAAAGGGGACAACTACAATGACTGGTTTAGAAACCTTAAAATTGTCTTACGACAAGAAAATATTTTCTATGTTCTTGAAAGACCATTTCCCCTGAACCCGTAGAAGATACTGACCAAGATACATTTGATGCTTGAAAGAAACACGTCGATGATGATGAGCAAGCAGTTTTCATAATGCTTGGCTCTATGTCGGACGAACATCAGAAAGCACATGAAGATATGAATGCTCAAACCATCATCTTTCACTTGAAGGAGTTGTATGCAACTTCCGTTCATACTGTGAGATTCCAAGTGTCATGTGCCTTATTCCAAACAAGGTATAAGGAATGATCTGTTAGTGGACATGTGCTTAAGATGATTGGCCACATTGAAAAATTGGCCAACCTCGGGTTCATCATGGATCATGAGATAGGTCGCGATCTAATTCTTCAATCCTTACCAAAAGAATTCTCTAACTTTATTATGCAGTTTTATCTGTCTGATAAAGAAGCTACTTTAGCAGAATTGCACAATCTGATAAAGCAATCAGAGAAGGACTTGAAACCGAAGCTTAAAACCTCCATCATGCTTACGGTACGGACCTGAAGCCACGAGGCCCAAAGAAAAATAAGGGCAAGGCCAAGGCTCCAGATCACCTAAAGCCCAATGTTAAGGTGGAGAAGAAAAAATGAAAGGGGAAATGTTTCTTTTGTGGAAAGAAGGGTCATTGAAAGAAAGACTGCAGATCCTTAAAAGCCCAGGAAGCTAGGGAAGCCCAAGAGGCCAAGAAGCCCGATGCTTCAGGTATGTTGTATATGATTGAACTATATTCTCAAAACTATGAACCTTCTACTTGGGTGCTTGACACCGGTTGTAGGACTCACTTGTGTAACAATGTGCAGGGCCTGAGAAACAGTAGGAGACTCCGTCATGGGGAGGTTGACTTACGCATGGGTAATGGAGCAAAACTGGCTGCATTGTGCATGGGGACTTAGTCATTAGTTTTGCCGAATGGTTTAGTTTTAGACTTAGAAGATTGTGTTTATGTACCTTCTCTAGTAAAGAACATCATTTCAATTTCTTCTTTATGTAATAAAGGCTTTTCATGCCTAATAAGTTGTAATGAATGTTCTATTTATTTCAATGAAATAAAATATGGAGATGGTATTTTGAATAATGATATCTATGTCTTACAAACTAACAAAGAATGTTCAACCTCTATTATATACAACGTTAACTCGAATAATCTCAATGAATCACTTCTAAGGCACAGTCGCTTAGGTCATATCAATGAAACAAAATTAACTAAGCTACATAAGGATGGGTATTTCAAACCCTTCAAATATAAACCTTATGGAACTTGTGAGTCTTGTTTACTTGGTAAAATAACCAAATTACCCTTCAAAGGTAAATGACAGCGTGCAACAGAGACATTAGAATTCATACACTCTGATGTATGTGGACCAATGTCAGTCACCGCTAGAGGTGGATTCTCCTACTTCATTACCTTTATCGATGATCATTCGCGATATGGGTATGTGTACCTTATGCAGTACAAATCTGAATCCTTTGAGAAATTCAAAGACTTCAAGGCTGAAGTAGAAAACCAGCTTAATAAAATTATTAAGTCACTAAGGTTTGACCGACGCGGTGAATACTTAAGTAACGAATTTCAAGATTACTTGAGAGAAAATGGCATTGTTTCCCAGTGGACTCCTCTGGGAACTCCACAACATAATGGGGTCTCCGAAATGAGAAATCGGACATTATTAGATATGGTCCGATCAATGATGCCGGGCACAGATCTACCTCTTTCATTTTGGGGTCTTGCTTTAGAAACTGCAACACTACTACTAAACCAAGTTCCTTCCAAGACTGTTAGTCAAACACCATATGAGTTATGGTCTGGGAAACGTCTTAGTCTTAGTTATCTAAGAGTTTGGGGATGTGACGCATATGTCAAGCTCACAAAAACTAACAAATTGGATGAAAGGGCAGTTAAATGTAAGTTTGTAGGATATGCCTTGAACTCAAGAGCATACGTGTTCTACGTCCCAAATGAACAAAGAACATTTGTCTCATGAAATGCTAAATTTCTAGAGAATGAATTCCTTCTCAAGAAATATAGTGGGAGTAGACTTGATCTCGATGAGGTACGAGAAGAACAAACTAACATAGAACTAAACCCCAGGCCCCTCAAAACGGCAGCGACGGAACAACCACAAGGTTATAAACTCAAAAGGTCTGGTAGGGAAAGACATGAGCCTAAAAGATGTGGTTTCCATATTGATGAGGAACATGATCAGGTCATTGATAATGACGATCCCACCAGTTATGACGAAGCAATGCGTGACATTGATTCAGTCAAGTGGCTTGAGGCCATGAAATCCGAAATAGAATATATGTATCAAAATCAAGTCTGGGACTTGGTAGATGCACCTGAAGGGATAAAACCCATAGGCTGCAAGTGGATTTACAAGCGTAAAACTGATGCAGAAGGCAACATCCAAACCTATAAGGCTAGGTTGGTGGAGAAACGTTATAGACAAATCCCAGGAATTGACTATGACGAAACCTTCTCGCCTGTTGCAATGATAAAGTCCATTCGAATTTTACTGGCACTAGCTGCACACTTTGATTATGAGATTTGGCAGATGGATGTCAAAACAACTTTCCTTAATGGGAACCTCGTAGAGGAAGTCTATATGACACAATCTGAGGGGTTTGCATATAAGGATGATCATAATAAAGTATGCAAGCTTTAACGATCCATTTATGGACTCAAGCAAGCCTTCAGAAGTTGGAATATACGATCTGATGAGACAATCAAAGAATTTGACTTCATCAAAAATGTAGACGAGCCTTGTGTTTACAGGAAAAGTAGTGGGAGTGCTATTGTATTTCTTGTATTATATGTCGATGACATATTAATCATCGGGAATGATATTCCCATGATGCAAGCCACCAAGCAATGGTTATCTCAGAATTTCTCCTTGAAATATTTGGGAGAAGCAGCCTACATCCTCGACATTAAGATCTACCGTAATAGATCTAAGAGGTTGTTAGGACTTTCTCAATCTACGTACATAGATAAAGTTTTGAAAAGGTTCAAAATGGAAGATTCCAAAAGAGGTAATTTACCTACTTTTCATGGAATCAAATTATCTTAGGAGCAATGTCCACATACTCATTCAGATAGATAGCGTATGAGTAGGATCCCTTATGCTTCAGCAATAGGATCGATCATGTACGCCATGCTATGTACAATACCTGATGTCTCTTATGCTCTTAGCATAACGAGCAGGTATCAGGCAAATCAGGGTAAGCAACACTGGGCAGCTGTCAAAACAATCCTCAAGTATCTGAGAAGAACTAAGGATGTGTTTTTGACATACAGAGATTGTTCTGAGATGAAAGTCATTGGTTACTGTGATGTGAGCTTTCAGACCGATAGGGATGACAACAGATCGCAAACAGGATATTTGTTTACTTTAAATGGCGGTGCTGTAAGTTGGAAAAGCTCAAAGCAGTCAACTACAACGGACTCCACCACTGAAGCCGAGTATATTGCAGCATCTGAGGCAGCTAAAGAAGCAGTCTGGATAAAGAAGTTCATCACGGAGCTGGAAGTTCTTCCTACCATAAAGAATGGCGTCACGATGTACTGCGCCAACACGGGCGCCATTGCTCAATCAAAAGAACCAAGGTCCCACCAGAAATCCAAACATGTACTCAGGCGATTTCATCTCATCAGGGAGATTGTTGAGAGAAAATGAGTTATTATAGAGAAAATACCCACAGAAGATAATCTTGCAGATTCTCTGACTAAAAGGCTGACTCAACAAAAACATGATAGGGTCATTGTTAGGGACAATACCCGAGAGTATAGTGTCCAGATTCATACTAGTCAGCTATAGTGCAAGTGGGAGATTGTTAGGGATATGTCATATACCCAACTTGTGGATGGGCTATATGTACATGTATTTGTAATATTTTCATTAATTAATAAAATGGAAATCTTTATTATACGTGTCTTATATAACTTATATGAATCATCAACACTGTAATAAAGCCCTTGGAGTAATAAGACGATGGCTTCCATGCCTTATGAGAATCATTACTCTTAAATGTTCATAGTCATAGTTTTGTGAATAATCTGGGCGTTCACAAAGCGGAGAGACTAACATGATGATATGATCCACCCTTAAGTGGGGTAGCCGATCTCATAGGCTACTAGCGGAGATCCGTCCGCTTGGTGTATCACATGGATGCATGAGTTGCTCGTGTCCATCGAACTGACCGCCGAAAGTTTTCATATGGAGTGTTTATCCCATGTGTCTGTGAGAACTTTCATGTATCGATTATATGACTAGTCCTTAGACTTGAGGTCTTTACAATCTTATGTGTGGATCAAATAACTTTGACATTCTCCTTCCCCGGTTCAAAAGATCCGGCCATAAGGGTATGATTGGGTCATTTGTTGAAATGCATGAAGTTTGTAAGGATACAACAAAGAATCGCCACTCTCTCGGATAATATTTTCTTATAAGAGTAGTATTCTAGTTCGCGGGTTGATATGTGTGATCAGTGCTTGAGACTGTGGCCACAGCGGAAGAATCATGTGAGATTCTTGGGTTAGCACGATTCATGACACTATCAACATCATACCTTTGACCATATGTGTAGAAACTTTCCGTACCCTAGGTCAATATGTGGGGATACAGTGAGGCGAGGGACCGTATCATATGTAAATCGCATACAGAATGGGTATATATATATTTCCTTCTCATTTGGGGGCATTGGCATGTTGTTAGATGTCAACCTTGGTAATTGAAATCGAGCGACCATCTGATCGGAGGATAATTTATGTTTGATTAAATTATCACGATTCATTTCATGTCCAACTTGAGGGGAACCCAAAAGGTCACACACAACAAAGTCGAAATCAATGGTTAACAGTGCACATTACAAATATAACAACATATATGATTGCTGTAGGAATTGTTCATAAATGGTTCAATGTGTTTAATTATTGAACAGATCATTTATGAGATTCCACAATGGCTTAGGGATTGGTGAATGACGATGAGTCACTTTGGGAATTAGAATAAAAAAAAATTACTATTCATGTGAATAGTAAATTTTTTTGTTATTTGTTTTAAATTTCAATTCGGCCCAAACTCTTATTATGGTTTTATAATCTCATTTAACCATTAAATTAAGATCCAACGGCTAAGATTAAATTAGCTTTTATCCCACATCAGATTCTTAATTAATTTTGTTGTCTTTGGAGCACTATATAAACCCAAAGAATTCTTCACAAATTTGTACACCAAACCTTTCATATCTTGGGTTTATATAAGTGAGAAACTCTAAAGTTTAAGAGTAAGCCACTGATTTTGAGGATCCTTAAGCCTAATTGACTAGAGGAACCTCGAGTTAAAAGTTTTGAGGTATTTGAATAGGCTAGCACCAAGGGCAAAATACCCGTGCACTCAAGGCGTAGTCTTGCCGTTGAGTTTTGACTTTGGTGTGTGCATCTTTGGAGGCCACACACTTGGGTGGCTCTTTGGAACGTGGAAGAGCTTGCTGAGTTCGAGAAAAGCTTGTAGATTGGAGGGAGGACTGAAGGAGTCTACGGTTCGAGTAAGTCTTTTTCTTTCTTTATTTTATTTAGAGTTCTTATGATAGTTACCATGTTTAGGTTTATGTTCTTTGCATGTTTTATGAGTTTTATGCTTAGAATATATAGTAACATGCCTAGGCTTGTAGAATAATAAAAACAAATGGGTCTTGGGCAAAGGGAAAGCGGCATAATAATTTTAATTTTCCGCTGCGCACTCGCGGCCGTTTCCCAACAAATATGGTAACCCAGCCTACTACTACGCATTCCACTAGTTCCTAGGTCACGAGATTGAAATGTGTGCTCGCCTGAAACATGATATCCAAGACTTGATTGACGCGGGAAAGATACCTAGTCTAGATGGGTATCGCCCATAGGCACAATTATTGCATTTGCATATTTCCTTTCTTTTCTTGTGATGACTCTCTTTTGAATGTTCAATCAAATAAATTCAATTTTGTAAAATTTTCTATCTCTTGATGAGAATGAACATGTATAAATTTGGAAAAAAAAATTGAACTTTGGAATCACTAGGAGAATGCTATGCAAAAATTACGCACTAAACTTCACTTAGAATTGTAAAACACTTAGAAAAAATTTATACTGACACAGCTACAGAGATGGTCAAAACACTTGACATTCATTTGACCATTTTCCAAGGTTAAGACTAAGCTGACATTAGGTTAAAGATGTTGGAGTTGGTGCTCGGTGCATCAAATTTTATTGTATTTATTATAAATACGCTGTACATTATATTTTATTATGAATAAAATTAAGTAATTTTCATCAATATATTATTGTTTATGGTAAAGGCGTAAATGACCATAGAATGAATAGTTGTGCCATAATTACAAAAGCGCCGCAATTGATACTGAGAAATGTCACAATATGATTCATTCTTAAAATTTTCTGGTCAAGGTTTACATATTTGGTAGGTTAGTAAACCCGTGAGACCGGTACGTGTCGTATATTAGAATTGTTCAATTGGTTTATCTCAGTAAACCATGAGTCTTGGGAGACTCATATAGACACGTAGGTATTTATTGGATAAATACTGAACGACTCATTTAAAGATTCCTGATAGATGGTACACCAATGTCAATACAAATCTTTACAAGTCGAAAAGCATATTAGCTCATTTGACTTGTGATACCACTGTGGATATGTGAGATATCATCCGTACTTTGATGACAGTCACGTCAACGATCTTTTAAGATCAGACCTCCGCCTGTTCATTGAGTATGGACTGATACTCACGATATCCTGTGATGTATCCAGAGAGGATCTGTCAGTCCCGTGTACGGGATTTAGGTGTCCAATTTGTGATTCTTTGAAATACTTGGCCGAGGCATGATTCGGAAACGAGTTCCGAATATTTGCTAAGAATCATAATTATGTCGCGACACATGAATTATTCATAGCAGAGATTTGATGTTTAGTCTATATCTCCGGAACAATTCAGATAACCTATGACAGAAGGATTATATATGCAATGACTTCGACTTGGATGGTTCAACTTGATTATTTGTGGTCGTCGTAACTTGTGAGTGGACAAATTACGGACATGGAAATGGTTTCCGTGACAGATAAACTTGAATTTAGAGAGTCCCACAATATAAAGTGTACTCGTTGAGCACTTGGGCAATTAATTAGGGATAATTCGGATTATTCATAATTTACACATGCGTATTAAATAATGTGTATTTGTATACGATATATAATTTAGATTAGATACACATTATTAACCTATTGGATTTTGACACTTGTTTTGTTATTATTATTAATTAATTAATTGTTAATTAATCATTAATAATAATAAAATGGAAGAATATTCTTGGAATATTTTTCCATGTGTTTATTTTGTCTTTTTGTTAATTATTAAATAAATTGATTAATTTGTTAATTAATTTATTTTTAATTAACAATATTACATGGAATATTCTTAATCTTTGGTAAAATATGATTTTTCAAACCATGTAATTTGGACACATGGATTTTAATTAACAAAAATCAAAATAAAATCTTTTTTTGGATAAGATCAATGAGGTGGCAAAATTTTAACAAAAAATAATTGTTATTTTTGTTGAAATTTCTTGCAAATTTCGAAATTGGGCTAAAAAAATATATAAATGAAACTTGCTTTCATTTTGCAAGCTTTTTAGCCTATCTCATATGTTGAGAAACCAAAAGAAAAAGAGATTAAGGTTCTAATAAATTAATCAACACTAAAGGAGAAGAAGTTGAAGGAATTGGAAACTAAATGAAGGTAATTTTGAATTTCCAATTTCTTTATATTTTTTTTTGTTTCTTGAGCATGGAAATTTCATATTGGATATGTATTTTTACATGTCTTAATAATATATGTATCATGGATATGTGTTTGAAGCAAAACCTTGGTGTTGAGTGATTATGTAACCTTAATTGTTTTCTTTTAAGCATGTGTTTTAAGGATTAATTAGTGAATTAATCACAAAATTAAAATTTCCATTCTAGAGTGATGTTACCACTCTAATATTGCCTAGAATTGTTCTTGGAACTTTGTATTGTGGTGATTAAATTTTGGTGTAAATTAATTGGATTTGTTTTGTGAATAAATTGAATTTTATGAAAATTGGACAAAAAATAATTCTGGAATAGATCTGATTTTGGACTGTAAAACAAAATATTTTTCATGTAAAAATATGTTATTTGGATGATTTTGGATGTGTATTGGGTGGTGGATAAATTTCGGAAATTGTTCCGGGGCGAAAATGCGAGAAAACGGTGAAATTCACGTCGAAACGAGCTCACCGCGTGCCAGCTATGAACCAGCGAACTGGGCACTGTTCGGGCAGCCCAAGGGCTGACCGAACACTACCCAAGTGTCTGGGTTGGCCCGGCTCAGCTGATGGTCAATCGGTTTGACCGTTTGCCCGTCACGTGTAGTTTTTTTCGAAAAATATTTTCGTAAAATAATTCGTCGTGTAACAAAATATATTATGTTATTAAATGTTAATAAATAATATATTTAAACTTATTTGGGTAAATTAAAAATATTTGATATTTATTAATTCACCCGAAAGATTTTAAAATGTTTAAAGACCATTTTCGCCTTCCGCCGCGCCATTCTGCTGCGTCTACCCCAACAATATGGTATCAGAGCGTCTGATCCCACATCCAAAATAATTTTTTATGCCTTAAATATTTGATATTTAATTTAATTTATTTTACACATGCTTGAAAATTAATTGATTGGATCCATTATTTAACTGTTCGATAGTTTTTTGTAAAATCCCTATAATAAGGCATTTTGTATTTGTGAGTGTATTGTACACTAATAGGTCCGTCTCGTCAATACATATATAAATACTTTTCCTGATACTGTGGTTATGTCTGCCAAAGTAGTCCGGCTATGGTTAACGAAAATTTATTTATACCGGTAAATTTATTTGATAAGAAACAAATTCGAGCGAACTTGCATACCAATAGATGCCAAAGCAGTGAGGTGATGCATTAGTACCTTGGATATGTATATTGACGAGTATTGCCTTGAATACGCCCCCTCCAATAGATGCTAAAGTAGTGAGGATCAGAAACAGTTCAAGACCTATTTAAAAGAGTCACATTGGATGTGATTCGTAATTGTTACCTACTTTAAAATATATTTGGGCACAATGTGCCAAAGCTGTGTGTTCAAATATATTTGTGAGGTCTACTTCCTGCTATAGAATTTAATTTAATTATTGAATTCTTGTATTTTATTTGACGATTATCAATTTATGTAGAATAGTGGGAGGACATCCTTATATTAAAAATCCATGATATGTTGGATGTTTTGAGATATTGATGAAATTACTTTTATTTGCTAACTCATATTTCTTTTGTAAAGTTTGTGATGGCAGCTATTACTTCTTCTAATAATTTTGCTCGTGTCCTGGACGCGAATAAATTAACTGGTCATGAGAATTTTAGTGAATAAGAATTGGATCTTAAGATTGTCTTAAGGTCCGAGAAGTTGGGCTATGTGCTGGATAATCCTGTGTCGCTGGATATTGCACCGGAGTCTTTACCTGAAGAGAGAGAGAGGTATTTGAGAAGTGGAAGGATGATGATATGAAATTCAGGTCACTCATTCTCTGTTCTATGTCTCATGATCTAAAGAGGCAATATGCTGATATGCCTGACTCTTACAGCATTATAACTCAACTTCGGGATCTATTTCTAAACCAGGAGCAGACCTTGGTATATAGAATCTCTGTGGAATTGTTCCACGCTCGTTTTGGTTGATGGAAAGCCCGTGAGTCCATATGTCTTGCACATGATGGATCTCATGGAGCAGCTTCGAAAGTTTTACTTTCAGCTGAATGAGATTTTGGGCAGGAATTTGGTTATTGGCTCACTCCCACCAGCGTATTCCCAGTTCATTATGAACTTCAACATGCATGGTATCCGCTGTTCCTACAGTCAGTTTCATATGATGCTTCAGACTGCAGAGAAGGACATCAAGAAGGGTGTGCCGACACTCATCTCAAAGTCCTCTTTGCCTAGTTCTTCTTCTTCTCAATCTATTAGATCAGGTAAGAAGAAGAAGAAAAAGGCAAAGAAGATTGGCTCCGGTGTTCCTCCTAAAGGAAAGGTTGAAAAGTCAAGCAAGTCGAAGAAAAAGAAAGCAGCTGAGGACAAATGCCACCACTGTGGCAAGATTGGACATTGGAGGGGCAACTGTCCAGATTACATAGCTTCTGTCAGACGGGAGAGGGCTTCTGCATCAATTATGTTTATTTTCCCTATCATTGATATCTCTTTGGCTTGTGAAGCCATTGATTCTGGATGGGCTTTAGATTCTGCTAGTCCGACTCACATCTGTAGTTCGTTGCAGGGGTTAAGGGTTAGTAGGATACTTAGTCCAGGAGAGACACAGCTGCGTTTTGGGAATGAAGATTCTTTATCTGCAGCAGCTAGACCAAGCCGGCGGTTCGGTTCCGGTTCGGAACCGAACCGAAATAGCCGGTTCAGAACCGAATCGAAACGACCGGTTCCCGGTTCCACAAGTGTGGAACCAGAACCGAACCAGTTAATTTCGGTTCCACACTTAAGTGAAACCAGAACCGTAAACCGAACCGGTCGGTTCTGGTTCGAACTTTTTTTTTAATTATATAAAAAAATAGAAAATAATTTAAAATAATTTAGATTAATTTAATAAATAAATAAAATTATTTAATAAATAACAGGGTAGGGTTCCTGTTGGAACCCTACGGTTCCGGTTGGAACCGTTCTGTTCCAGCGATTCCAACCGGTTCGGTTGGGGGTCGAACCCTAACCGAACCGGTCCTTTACGGTTCCGGAATCGGAGCCGTCCGGTTCCAATTGGTTCGGTTCCGATTCGGTTCCGGTTCCGAACCGGAACCGTGGTCGGGTCTAGCAGCAGCCGTTGGCGAATATGAGATTCGTCTATCCAGAGGCAGCATCATTTTGACAGATTATGTTTTATACCTGGTTGTGTAGCTAATATTATATCTCTGTTTATATTAGATACAAAAAGATATCATGTACATATTAAGAATCGTTCTATGTATATATATGATATGAATGATGTTTTGTTACACAAATGTTCAAATTCGCAAGGTCATTATATTTTGCATGTCATTAGAGATGTTTATGAAATTGGGGATGATAAACGTAAAAGATCTGAAATAACTGATACTGAATTGTGGAATATGCGGTTAGGTCATATAGGTGTAAGACGTCTGACCCAGTTGGTTAAGAATGATTTGATTGAGAATCTAACCATACAATCTTTTCCAACTTTTGAATCTTGTATTCAGGTAAAATGACCAAAGTCTCATTTACTGGTGTTGGACATCGGGCCACAGACTTATTGGAACTTGTACATAGTGACATATGTGATCCTATAAGTCAAACTGCTCATAGTGGTTTTTCTTACTTCGTAACATTTACCGATGATTTGTCACTGTATGGTTATGTTTATTTGATGAAACATAAATCGAAAACCTTTGAAAAGTTCAAAGAATTTCGAAACGAAGTAGAAAAAAACTGGTAAATTCATCAAATGTCTTCGATCAGATCGAGGTGGTGAATATATGAGTAGTGAATTTATCGAGTATCTTAAAGAGAATGGGATTCTCGCTCAATGCACTCCTCTGGGTACTCCACATCACAACGGAGTATCTGAAAGTAGAAATCAGACTTTATTGGATATGGTTCGATCTATGTTGAGTTTTACAGATCTGCCTTACTTTTTGTGGGGTTATGCTATTCTATTTGCTGTACATCTGCTGAATAGGGTTCCTTATAAAGTTGTTCCCACTACTCCATATGAGATATAGGTTGGTAGAAAACCGAACCTTAATTATATTAGGGTTTGAGGATGTCCTGCATACGTCAAGATGACGCAGCAGGATAAACTTTTACCTCGAGGGCGAAAAGTTAGGTTTGTTGGATATCCTTCGAATTACAAAGGATATCAATTCTACAAACCCGAGCATCAAAATGTGTTCATAGCTCGAATTCCAAAGGATATCAATAAACAAGTATGAACATGTGTGAATACAATCGAGAAACTCGCGGAATACTCACATCGAGCGGTTGAGTGACGCGGGAGGCAACGAAAATTTCCTTTTATGCTCACTGTGAACTGCGGCAGTGGGCTGCTGTCCTCACTGATTTTTTGCCTTCAATCAACAAGAAACCAAGCTCCAAGCTTCGTCATTTGATTCCCGGCTCATGAGTGGACTTCCCTATTACATTCGCATGATCCCGGAGTGTGCTAGCACTCTTGATTTTGCCATAAAATCAAACTTGCTTCCCTTCTAATTCGGTTTTGCCCAGCAAAATAAAACCAGAAAATGCTCAGCCCTTGGGCGTGAGAAAGATGAAGAGAATAGAGAGAGAAGAAGTTGTGAGAGTTGTGTTCAATTTGTGTATCTAATACAATTATAATTAAAAATCAAATACCAATATCTAATAAAGGTAAATAGCCTTTTTAATTAATACAACAACTCACATCAACCATCACACTTGGGTGTCAAACACTCAAACATCAACTCACATCAATCAATCAAATCAAGTGACAAGTTGTCACATCACTCAAAGTGACTAATGATTTGACGCTTGATGCGACTAACGATTTGACGCTTGATGCGACTTGCGTGCCGCATTCGAATTCGAAATACGAATGCGCTCGCAAACAATCTCGGGCTCGGGTTCGCTAATTCCAAATTAACGAATTTTCCGTTGCGTCGTAATTAAATGATTACGCCTAGCGAAATCACTATTCACGTCGCTAACAAATTAATTCTAAATTAATTCGTTCGCCCGAATTAAAATCTAATTTTAATTCCGCGTCGAAATCCAATTTCGTTTAATATATCGAATATATTAATTTATCGATTAATTCCAAATTAATCGTTCTCTCTCTATAATTGATATTTTATCCCAGATAAAATATCTCGCAATTAATCCCAGATTAATTTTCTCTCTCATCTAATTAATCCCAGATTAATTAAAAGTGCGAGTCATACGTCATCGGTGAATCTTTGGGAAGCGACCCATGAGATCCCCGGATATGTTGGCAGTAAATCGGGTCGTTGGACTATCCGAACACGTAAGTACCTCGTACTACGTTTATACCGATTTACAAGACAATGTTGGCTTCTAGCAAAGCGCCATGCCTACCCAATTCTCCAGAAATATCCTTACAGGAATAAAGGATCTATATCAGGCGTAGTATACGTAGTATTGCATATTTCGATCCAGTATCGGATGATCACATGCAAGACCTGGGGCTGGTATAGTGTCTGCCCCGTACGAAGTAGATATCGGATTACTAGCAACTAGTCTCTTTAATATCGGATAATCATGACCAAGTCATATTATCCCGACGGTTGCAACCTTTTCAGAGAACCAGTTCTGTATCCCTGCGGGATCATCAACTCCATATGACTGGAGTGACACTTCCGTCTTGACATCACACCCAACACACTATGATTCTCAATATACCCAGCATTGGCGTACACAAAACCTGTTAAAGTCCTGGACGACCACAACCAAAGTATATTGATTGTCGCAAGTATTAGCGGTGCAAGTCTCAGGTTAAGACCAAATACACCTACCCTGATTTCGGATTTCCATAGACACAGACACATGGTCATACTACCAATGGAATTCCGAAGGGGTCTATCCAGAGCGAAGCTGTTTCCCGTACCATCGGTAAAACACAACCTCTTATTACACTTGCATGAGTATCCTATACCCAAATATATGAGAACTATGCCGTTGTGCCCTCACAACGCGCACAAGTGTAATACTAGTCTTTTACGTATTCATCGATGTCCAATATCGATAATGCTCTGACTAGGGATGTTTAATGAGTTATCCTTCGTGGATTGATACTGTCTCATATCATTCTCAATCCAGGAACAAATCATAAGGACCTCCTATCATTTATATATCTTGGTGATCTAATCACAAATGATAAGAGTGCAATCTCATTTGTCACATAGTTAATTTGTACAACAACACCATGATATGTACAAATAGTGACGCTATGGGTCATAATTGTCCAACAATCTCCCACTTGGCCTATAGCCAGTCACTCGAGTGTCTTACACCCGAACTATGTACGGTTGGCTCAAATTACTGAGAAGGTGATTTCGTCAGCGGATTTTCATGATTATCGTCTGATGCGATTTATTCGATCATCACATCGCCACGATGTATGATCCGAACGAATCAGATGAATATCGAAGTATGTATCTGGATCGTTGATGAGACCATTAATTCTTTAGCCTGTGCTGACGCCTAGCTCAGCTGCTAACAGAATTATATCTAATCTAATTAGATTTTATATCGACCTAGAAAGCTTCTATTGCCGCCTCAGCTGCAGTAATAACCCTCATTTGTTGTTTATTCGGTAACATTATCTTGCTTGGAAGATTTCTAGCTCACAGTACCGTTATTCAAACTTTGTAGTACCGTTTGTGACTTATAGTCGTTTAATCGGTTTAGGAAACTTGCTACAGTGATCCCAGTCACTTCAAGTTCTCCTTCTCCATAGACTAAGACAACATCCTTAGTTCTCTAAGATACTAACAGATGTTCTTAACATCAATCCAGTGACTATCACTTGGATTGGCCTGTTTGTGAATCCATATGCTCAAAGCGTATGAGACACCAGGTCGCGTACATTTTTCAATGTACGGGTTTCTCGGAGAATTTTCTCGAAAGCCAAGCTTTCATTGATTATATTATGGGAATATCATTTCCAAGAAATGACATATTATCATTATTGTATAGGACAGCCATTGTCAGTGCGCTCCCACTAACCCTCTTATATACACAAGAATCTTTTCGTTTTGAATTAAATCATAAACCATTATGATTACATCAAAACGATAATTCTAAGAACCTATGCTTGCTTCAATCCAAACATGGATCAAATAACCTGCAAACCTTGTTTTCTTGTTATGGTATGACAAAATCGATAGGATGTTATAAACATCCTCCAAAAGGTTTCCTTTTCAGGAAAGCGATTTTCCCGTTAAGCCGACATATTTCACAAATGAAACATGCAGCATTAGCAAGCATTATCCAAATGGATTTACCGTGGCAACAGGTAAAAGGTTGAATCGTAATCAACACAATGTTGATAACGATACCTTTCCGATAAAAACCTAGCTTTATACGTTGGTATGTTGCCATCCATGTATGTCTTCCTTGAAGACTTATAAGTACCAATAGGCACTATGCCTTGCGGTACATAAACTAGTATCCAAACTTGTTGATATACATGGAATCCATTTCGGACTCATGACACTTTGTCATAATAGGGAGTCGATACCTTGTATCACTTCCTCATACGTAGTCAGTTGGTATTCCTCAATAAGATAGACATCTTTATGAGGTGAGATCAGAAACCCATACCCCAGATTTTTTTCTGACTCTCTCTGACTTACGCGGTTCTTGTGTATTCGAAGATTAATGGAATAGTTACATCCTTGATGAACCATTTATGTTCCATTAGGAATAGGTGCCTGGAATAGTATTACTCCGATTTTCATCGAGTTATACTATCCTCCCACTTACCACTGCATATCGGTATTCCTCTAGGAAAACCGCATGGCTAGCAACAATCTAACTGTTCTCTTGTGAGTTGTATAAGTACTATACTTATGTATCCCTTGGATAACCTACAATTGGAACTTATCCAATTTGGTTTCTAGTTTGGTATCATCCAAACATATGCCTAGCATTCCCAAATATTCAGGAACGAGAAACCCGGTTTCTTTCCCATTCATATCTAATATGATATCTGTCAAACAGATTTTTATGGAATCTTATTCAAAATAAGTTCTTGCACTGTTTATGCGTATCCGTTGAAGGAAATGGTAGCTCAGAGTGACTCATGATTAACCTTTATCATGTCCAACAAAATTCGGTTACTCATTTCGGACACACCGTCAAAATGACGTGTTCCGGGAGGAGTCCTCATTGAAAGAATACTATACTCTTTCAAGTATATTAGAAACTTATTGCCTAAGTATTTTCATTACGGTCTTACCGTGACAGTTTAATACTTTAGCCGATCTGTTTGTCTATTTCGTGTCGAAACTTTAAAAGTTTCCGATTTGTGTTCTTCAAAAGAAACACATAACCATAACGCGATGCCACATTCGTTGAAGGTCACGAAATATTCATATCCACCTCTAGCCTAGCTAGACATGGGCCCACTTGCTTCACTATGAACACGGGCTAATAGATCAGTGGCATTTACACTTTTACCAAGTAAATAGTGTTTCATGCACTTTGCCCAAAAAACTAGATTCGTAGACTTTATTTGAATAGAATCAAATCAATCCTAGTACCCACTCTTCGAAAGTGTGGATATACGAGTCTTGTTTGATTGTGTCCCAGACAACAATGCCATAATTAGTTTCTTCTGATCAAATCAGTTTGAGCTATTGTTTGTCACGTAATACATTTGAGATTTATTTATATTCAAAATATAAATTCTGTTATTCACATCTAATGTGATTATCTCAACATCATCTTTATATAGTAAAACACTTTAGTGTTCTAGAATATAAAGGTTCACCCGCAGCGGGTCAAACACTGATATAAAGATAATATATCTAGTCAAACTAGTTACATTATAACAGTTTCCTAATTTAAGTACACACCCGAAGGTAGTTCTTAAACTTAGGTACCTGCGGTTAAAACAGCGACTTTCGTCCCGTTTTCAATTCGCAGATAAATCTCTATTGAAGTCAGTATCCTATTCAAAACAGATTCTGGACATCAATATATTTATGTACCATACTAAGTATTTAAAATCCAATTTTAAATACTAGTAATGAATATATTTTATGACAAACATATTTGAAGTTAGAGCCTTGCTCGTCTTCAATTCCTTCATGTCTGTTTTGTCCAAACGGCAGTCACGCTTCCGCGATCCCGTTTGCCACAATTTAAGCAGACATTTTGGGATATGTCATTTCTCTTCCCAGAAGACTATAATGATTTTGCCTTTGCCCTTTTCCACACTCAGAATCGTTCGGCCTAGCCTTGGCCTTCTAGAATATCGAAATAAGGTGCGCCTTGCGCTACTTGCCTAATTGTAAAATTTGACTTTATCTCCTTGAGAATAGTCATTAACTCTCCAAGAGTTATTCATTGCAATTTAGTACTTCTAAGATCTAAAATAGATCTATGAAGATCCTTCAATTTCATTATCTTACTTTAAGGATCTAACCCTTAGTTCTGACAAGGAAATTAAGGAGTCTACTGCGACAAGCTTAATGGATTAAGCACTAAAGTTATCATTACATGAATATTCCAAATATCATGTTCTGCTGTTTGCTTAACTCCGGGCTTTAGGCTTAATATGTTATTTTATCAAATAAAGTAACTTATTAGTTTCCAGGACCATCATGAAATTATTCCCAATTTGAAAATTAAACCATTTAAATACATTTTCCCTAGGATTATGTTTTAAATGTCAATCTTTCAATTTTATCTTGATTCTAATAGTCCAACTATTTAATCAACGATTCAGGTACTATTTATTATAATGATTACAATAGTCCGACTATTTAATCAACTATAATTTAATAGATTAAAATGAATTATATTGATTACTATAATCCAATTATCAAATCAACTATAAATGAATAGTTTGAATATAGTCCAACTATTTATTAAAAATAACATTTAAATATTAGTCCAACTAACATTTAATTTATATGACGAATGATATTTGTTTGAGCGCGTATGGAAAGTAATTAAACGAATATTGCAAATTCAATTCTTGCCTCCCACTATTTTTCGGCGAGCCTCTAACCCTCTGTCGAGTACTTGGGAAACCGTGTTTCCTAGTGGGCTAGGATCCCGTTAAATATCACACAATCTTGACTTTGGCCAACAAATTGTATGATAATTAACTAGGTAGATCTCTAAGATCGATTGGATCCAATCCAATTCCTAGATCCGGTAGGGGGACATCCCAATCCGAAACATATATCTTATATATGCCAATACATCCAATGTATTACCTAACCTTTTTCCTCTGAATCAACTAAGCCTTGGCTTTGGCACAACAAACTTAGTGATCCCAGTTAAGCGCGACCCATTGACCATGGAAAGCTTTGTAATCAATGTCGATGGACAAGAAGTGGTCTTGACTTTGGCCAACAAACCACAACTTGGACAAGACACCAATATGGAACAAAGCCTTCGTGATTCAAACACATCCTCGACGGACAAAGGCCCTGACTTTGGCCAACAAGCCAATGCCAGTCTCGGATCTTGAGTGAGAATCACTCAATAGAAGGAAATAAGCTTAATATTTTGCGAGGGTTTTTCGAGTGCAAATTGGCAACCAATTTATTATCTTTGTTAAGGTCTCATCATCATACACCCTTAAACATGCATTCTAAACAAATAATAAAGCGCATATGAATAAATAATAATGATATACGGATGGATATTTTACACATTGATCCTAGATCAAATCTCTCACATTCTCTCTCCCGCTAGCACAAGTATTTACTTCTACCCGTTACACTACACTTCTAAAGAAACCTCATTTACATTGAGGGGAATATGTGAGAAGAGAATACAAAGAATAAAGAGGTAATAAGGCTGGACACGCAGGTCCAATTAATAAATCAAATTTATTACAACAATTTCTAAAATTGTCCCACCCATCTAATTCCATCCGATATACATTATTCATGCATCGCAACCATGTATTCACACAAGCATGTTATCAATCAATCTAATCAAATTAATTAATCTGATAATTAGTGATCATCCAATGTTCAAACAACGATTTGATTTTGCTCGAGTCAAACTCGTTTTTACGAATAAGTACTCAAAGTACGAATTCTTGAATTAAATTAAACTACATCATTAAATCCAATTTAATATGCATTCAATTCTAATTCGCTATTTAATTCCAAATTAAATATCACACTTTATTTAATAAATCTTTACGACTTAAATTCCAAATTTAATCGTAACGGGTCTCAAAGCCTGATTAACGTCCAACGTCAATTTAATTAAAGTCCAATGGGCTTTTAATTAATTTCTTAAGGCGTGGACTTTTGGTCAACTCGGGTCAATCCGATAACCAAAGTCCAATCCGGGAATTACCCCATAAGCCCAGAAATCAATTTAGGCCCATTAGGCCCAATTAAACTTTAAAGGTTCATTAAGTCGCATTTGGGCTTTATAGATGCGGTTTTGGGCCTAATTGGATCCAACCAATTTTGCCTAAACCCAACTTAGTACAACCAAGCCCAATAAGCCCAATAACAACATTTCAAGCCAATTTCCAAAATTAGCCCAATTCCATTAAATTGCCAAATTCCAAATTTCCAATTTAATTACCTAAAGTGCATTACACAATTAATTATCCAATTAACATTCCTAAAACATCAATTAGCCTAATTAATCATGCTCTTTACATCAATTAGTGTCCAACACATTTTGATCAAAAATCAAACCCATTCATGCTTCTTTATGTCTCGGCAATATTGGGGATTTTATGTCCGATTCGAATTCAATCCAATTAATTCCACAATCGACATTAAATCAACATCCCAAATGATTTCCAACACATCCAATGATCAAAAATCAAAATTCCAAGACAATAAAATAGGGCACTAGATTCAGCCAACACCAAATTTGGGGGAAAAAATGATCCAATCACAATTTCTTGAAATTGATCCATTCAATCTTCAATTCAACATCAATTAAGAATATTCAATCAAACAATTTAATTAATTCATGCTCAAAATCAATTTGCCCAATTTTAAGCCCTAATTCAATTTCATGATTTTCCTTGCTCATGATACCATTGTTGGAGTTTACTAAGGTCCCAAGGATTAATAAACAAACATGAACATGTGTGAATACAATCGAGAAAGTCGCGAAATACTCACATCGAGCGGTTGAGCGACGCGGTAGGCAACGAAAATTTCATTTTCTGCTCACTGTGAACTGCGGCAGTGGGATGCTGTCCTCACTAATTTTCGGCCTTTTATCAACAAGAAACCAAGCTCCAAGCTTCGTCATTTGATTCCCAGCTCATGGGTGGACTTCCCTATCACCTTCGCATGATCCCGGAGTGTGCTAGCACTCTTGATTTTTCCACAAAATCACACTTGTTTCCCTTCTAATTCGGTTCTGCCCAGCAAAATAAAACCAGAAAATACAATCGGTGAAAGCTTGGCTTTCATGAAAATTCTCCATAAAATACTTGGGAGAAACAACCTTTATTCTAGGAATAAGGATCTACTGGGATAGATCTAAATATTGTTAGCACTCTCTGAGAACTCGTACATTGAAATATATGTACGCGACTTGGTGTCTCATATGCTTTGAGCATATGGATTCACAATAAGGCCAATCCAAGTGATAATCACTGGATTGATGTTAAGAACATCCTTAAGTATCTTAGATGATCTAAGGATGCTTTCCTAAGCTATGGAGGAGGAGAACTTGAAGTGATTGGGTTCACCGTTGTAAGTTTCCTAACCGATAAGAATGACTATAAGTCGTAATAAGGGTACTATATAGTTTGAATAAAGGAACAGTGAGTTGGAAATCTTCCAAGCAAGATATTGTTGCCGAATAAACAACAAAAGTGGAATATTATTGTAGCTGAGGCAACAATAGAAGCATTTTGGATCTATATAATCCTAATTGGATTAGGAGTAGTTCTGTTAGTAGCTGAGCTAGGCTACAGTGCAGACTAAAGAATTAATGGTCTCATCAACGATCCAAGTATATACTTCAACTATTCATCTGATTTGTTCGGATCATACATCGTGGCGATGTGATGATCGAATAAATTGCATCAGATGATAACCTTTCAAATTCGTTGATGAAAGCTGTTTCTCAGCAGAAGTTTGAGCGAACCATACATATTTCAGGTGTAGGACACTTGAGTGATTGGCTATAGGCCAAGTGGGAGTTTGTTGGACAATTATGGCCCATAGCATCACTATTTGTATAGAACATTGTGTTGTTGTACAAATTAACTATGTGACAAAGGAAATTGCTCTTTTATCATTTGTAATTGGATTACCGGGATATATAAATGATAAAAGTCCATATGATTAGTTCCGGATTAATAAGATATGAGACAATATTAATCCACTAAGGTTTAATCATTAAATATCCCTAGTCGTAATATTATCGAGACTGGACATCGATAATATGGAATAGACTAGTATTGCACTTGCGCGTGTTATGGGAGCATAACGACATAGTTCTCATATATTTGGGTATTGGATACTCATGCAAGTGTAATAGGAGGTTGTGTTTACCGATGGTACGGGAACAGCTTCGCTCTGGATAGACCCCTCGGAATTCCATTGGTAGTATGACTATGTGTCTATGGAAGTCCGTATCAGGGTAGGTGTATTTGGTCTTAAGCTGAGACTTGCATCGCTAATACTTGTTACAATTAATATACTTTGGTTTTGGTCGTCCGGGGCTTTAACAGGTTCCGTGTACGCCTCTTCTGGGTATATTGAATGTCGTAGTGTATTGGGTGTGATGTCAAGATGAAAGTATCACTTCAGTCATATGAAGATGATGATCACGTAGGATAAGGAACTGGTACTCTTGTATGCTGCAGCTATCGGGATAATATGACTAGGTCATGTTTATCCGATTATAGAGACTAGTTACCAGAGATTCGATATGTGCTTCATACGGGGCAGACACAATTCCAGCCCCAGGCCTAGCATGTGACATCCGATACTGGATCGTAATATGCAATACTACGTATACTACGCCTGACAAAGATTACATATTCGTTTACAGAATATTTCTGGAGAATTGGGAAGGCACGGTGCTTTGCTAGAAGCCAACCATGTCTTGTAAATCGGTAAGGAGGTGGTACTAGGTACGCACGTATTCGGATAGTCTGATAACCGTATTACTGCCAACATATCCAGGAATCTCTTGGGTCGCTTCTCGAAGATTCACCGTTGAGATTTGACTCGAATAGAAAATTAATATGGGATTAATTATGAAAGAGAAAAATAATCTGGGATTAATTACGGCAATAATTAATCTGGGAATTAATTATCAAAAGAGAGAATTAATCTGGGATTAATTACGTCGAGAATTTATCTGGGATTAAATTCGTCGAGAATAGAGAACTCGATTAATTTGGAATTAATCGGGAAAGTAAATTTAATAGTTAAATTAGATTTTACTATTTAATTTATTTAATTGGGCTAAAATAATATATTAGATATGTTAATTGAAATTATAATTCAATGCGGAATTAAAATTAGATTTTAATTCAAGCGAACGAATTAATTTAGAATTAATTCGCGAGCAACTTCCGTAATAATTTTACTAGGCATTATTATTTAATTAAATTAGATTTAATTACATTGCGATGGAAAATTTGTTTAATCGGATTAAACGAAATCGAGGCCGAAGTGTGTTGAGGAAGCCACTTGAATTTTGAATTTAAACTGGGGCCCACCAACTTACATCAAATGTCTACACAAGTGATGGAAGTGGTTGGCTTGTATTTATTGTAACTTACACAACACACTTTACTTTTTACTTTTTGGAAAAGTATATACACTTTTTTGGAAAATGATTTTGGTAATTGTTTTTTAGAAAAACAAAAACAAAACTTCATCTCTCCCATTCTCTCTACCATGGCCGAAAGTTTAAGCTCCTTGAAGGAAAAAATTTTCTCTAATCTTTTGTTCAAGCTAGCACTTAAAGGAGTGAATCAAGGTGATAGGGAAACTCACCCAAGGGTTTAGAACTTCATTCAAAGCTTGGAGCTTACATGAAAATGCATAAAAAGTCTTGAAACCTATCCGATCAAAGTAAGTTTTTCCGCAACTCTCTTTGATTATTCGCACTTTAATCATGCTTAGTGATCTTGGGACATGTCTTGGAGACTAACACCAATTTATTAGTTTGTGTGAGCTTAACATATGCGTCACATCCCCAAACTCTTAGATAACTAAGACTAGGACGTTTCCTAGATCATAACTCATATGGTGTTTGACTAACAGTCTTGGAAGGAACTTGGTTTAGTAGTAGTGTTGCAGTTTCTAAAGCAAGACCCCAAAATGAAAGAGGTAGATCTGTGCCTGACATCATTGATCGGACCATATCTAATAATATCCGATTTCTCCTTTCGGAGACCCCATTATGCTTTGGAGTTCCCGGAGGAGTCCACTGGGAAACAATGCCATTTTCTCTCAAGTAATCTTGAAATGTGTCGCTTAAGTATTCACCACCTCGGTCAGACCTTAGTGACTTAATACTTTTATTAAGCTGGTTTTCTACTTCAGCTTTGAAGTCTTTGAATTTCTCAAAGGCTTCAGATTTGTACCGCATAAGGTACACATACCCATATCACGAGTGATCATCGATAAAGGTAATGAAGTAGGAGAATCCACCTCTAGTGGTGACTGACATTGGTCCGCATAATTTGGTCTTTTAATGTCTTTGCTACACGCTGTCATTTACCTTTGAAGGGTAATTTGGTCATTTTACCAAGTAAACAAGACTCATAAGTTCCATAAGGTTCATATTTGAAGGGTCTGAAATACCCATCCTTATGTAGCTTAGTTAATCTTGTTTCATTGATATGACCTAAGCGACTGTGCCATAGAAGTGATTCATTGAGATTATTCGAGTTAACATGGTATATATTAGAGGTTGAACATTCTTTGTTAGTTTGTAAGACATAGATACAATTATTCAAAATACCATCTCCATATTTTATTTCATTGAAATAAATAGAACATTCATTACAACTTATTAGGCATGAAAAACCTTTATTACATAAAGAAGAAATTGAAATGATGTTCTTTACTAGAGAAGGCACATAAATACAATCTTCTAAGTCTAAAACTAAACCATTCGGCAAAACTAATGAATAAGTCCCCAGGCACAATGCAGCCAGTTTTGCTCCATTACCCATGCGTAAGTCAACCTCCCAATTACGGAGTCTCCTACTGTTTCTCAGGCCCTGCACATTGTTACACAAGTGAGTCCCACAACCGGTGTCAAGCACCCAAGTAGAAGGTTCAGAGTTTTGGGAATATAGTTCAATCATATACAACATATCTGAAGCATTGGGCTTCTTGGCCTCTTGGGCTTCCCTAACTTCCTTGGCTTTCAAGGATCTGCAGTCTTTCTGTTGGACAATTATGACCCATAGCATCACTATTTGTACAGAACATTGTGTTGTTGTACAAATTAACTATGTGACAAAGGAAATTGCTCTTTTATCATTTGTAATTAGATTACCGGGATATATAAATGATAAAAGTCCATATGATTAGTTCCGGATTGATAAGATATGAGACAGTATCAATCCATGAAGGTATAATCATTAAAACATCCCTAGTCGGAGTATTATCGAGATTGGACATCGATAATGTGGAATAGACTAGTATTGCACTTGTGCTTGTTATGGGAGCATAACAACATAGTTCTCATATATTTGGGTATTGGATACTCATGCAAGTGTAATAGGAGGCTGTGTTTACCGATGGTACGGAAATAGCTTCGCTCTGGATAGACCCATCGGAATTCCATTGGTAGTATGACTATGTGTCTATGGAAGTTCGAATTAGGGTAGGTGTATTTGGTCTTAACTTGAGACTTGCACCGCTAATACCTGCGACAATCAATATACTTTGGTTTTGGTCGTCCAGGGCTTTAACCGGTTCTGTGTACTCCTCTTCTGGGTATATTGAGAGTCGTAGTGTATTGGGTGTGATGTCAAGATGGAAGTATCACTTCAGTCATATTGAAGATGATGGTCACGTAGGATACGGAACTGGTGCTCTTATATGTTAAAGCTATCGGGATATTATGACTAGGTCATGTTTATCCGATTATAGAGACTAGTTACCAGAGATCTGACATGTGTTTCGTACGGGGCAGACACAATTCCAACCTCAGGCCTAGCACGTGACATCCGATACTGGATCGCAATACGCAATACTACGTATACTACGCCTGATATAGATTACATATTCCTTTAAGAATATTTCTGGAGAATTTGGTAGGCACGGTGCTTTGCTAGAAGCCAACCATGTCTTGTAAATCGGTAAAAACGTAGTACTAGGTACGTACGTATTCGGATAGTCCGACGACCGGATTTACTGCCAACATATCCGGGGATCTCATGGGTCGCTTCCCGAAGATTCACCGATGATGTATGACTCGCACATAATTAATCTAGGATTAATTATTAGAGAGAAAATTAATCTGGGATTAATTACGGAGATATTTTATCTGGGATAAAATACTATTTAAAGAGAGAGAGTGATTAATTTGGAATTAATCGATAAAATAATATATTCGATATATTGAACGAAATTAGATTTCGACGCAAAATTAAAATTGGATTTTAATTCGGGCGAACGAGTTAATTTAGAATTAATTCGCTAGCGATGTGAATAGTAATTTTGCTAGGCATAATTATTTAATTAAATTTGATTTAATTACGTCGCAACGGAAAATTCGTTAATTCGAAATTAGCGAACCGAGCTCTGGAGTTCTTGCGGGCCCACTCGCATTTCAAATCGAGTGGGGCCCATAAGTCACATCATGCGTCACATCACTAGTCAACTTTATCACTTTAATGTGATGGAAGTTGTTGGTTGATGGTTGAGTGCAAAACACTCAAATGTGATGGCTTGAAAGACATTTACCATTTTTTTATTATTTTGGTATTTGACTTTCATTTTGTGTATTAGATTACACAACACACAACACAACTTTATCTTCTCTCTTATCTTTCCATTCGGCCAAGGGCCAAAATTTTCTCTCTTTCTCCTTCAATGCCGAGATCAATAAGGTGAAGAATAGGATAATTTTGTTGCAATTTTCTCCAATTCTAGCACATAAAGGGTCATTCAAAGGTGATAGGGAAACAACCCTTGAGCATGGAATCCATTTACAAAGCTTGGAGCTTGGAGATCTTCAAATGGAGTTGACCGAAAATCATTGAGCACAAAATGGAGGCCATTGCCGAGAGCTTCAAGGAAAAGCTTGAAGAATATTTTTATGTTCAACTCATCGCAAATCCGTTCATTGTAAGTATGATTCCGCCATACTTCTTTATTGTATTCACATTATTTTCATTGCTTGAATGATCTTGGGACTATAGTAGAAACCCAACACTTTCTTCTAATGACCATTCTTTCCACAAACGAAACATTTCCCATTTCCCTTTTGCTTCTCCACCTTACCATTGGGCTTTAGGTGATTTAGAGCCTTGGCCTTGCCCTTATTTTTCTTTGGGCCTCGTGGCTTCAGGTCCGTACCCGTAAGCATGACGGAGGTTTTAAGCTCCAGTTTCAAGTCTTTCTCTACTTGCTTTATCAGATTGTGCAATTCTGCTAAAGTAGCTTCTTTATTAGACAGATGAAACTGCATAATAAAGTTAGATAAGTCTTTTGGTAAGGACTGAAGAATTAGATCGTGACCTATCTCATGATCTATGATGAACCCGAGGTTGGCCAATTTTTCAATGTGGCCAATCATCTTAAGCACATGTCCACTAACAGATCCTTCCTTATACCTTGTTTGGAATAAGGCACATGAAACTTGGAATTTCACGGTATGAACGAAAGTTGCATACAACTCCTTCAAGTGAAATATGATGGTTTGAGCATCCATATCTTCGTGAGCTTTCTGAAGTTCATCCGACATAGAGCCAAGCATTATGCAAACTTCTGCTCATCATCATCGACGTGTTTCTTCCAAGCATCAAATGTATTTTGGTCAGCATCTTCTGCGGGTTCAGGGGAAATGGTCTTTCAAGAACATATAAAATCTTTTCTTGTCGTAAGATAATTTTAAGGTTTATAAACCAGTCATTGTAGTTGTCCCATTTGAGCTTATGCTCATCAAGGATGGAACGAAGTGAAATTCTGTTTTCCATTTGAATGTTTGTGAAATATTTTAACCCACCTGTTAAGAGAGAATGTTAAAATTAGAAATATGTTTTCATTAATGTTTCATAATAACATGGGCTTTTAATATTATGAAGTTGCTCCCACTCATTTATTTTAAAATTTTAAGCAAATCGCATCAACCCCAATATGATGGATTTCTTGTGGGCAATGATCCCATTATCATCATTTCACGACTCCGACTAGGGTTGGTCGTTATAAAATACGATAATTAGGTAGGTTCCCAACCATGTCATAGCCTATGCTAGTCCTTATTGACACCCAATCTTTGCCACTAAGTTATAAGACCACGCCTAAGGTTCGCTGTGTCTTATGACTCAGAAAAGTCAAACCATTGTCAATAGTACGATTTAGGGACAAATTGGTATTGGTCAGTCTGGTAAAGCCTACTCATGCCAATACGGTTTAAGCCCTTTGGGTATATACTTTACAATGGGAGGCAAATTTTAGACTTAAATTATTATTGAGGATTTTAGCAAGTTTAAGTGAATAAATGTCAAATGGATTCCTCCATTGAAAATTCCCCAGAGGGAGGGTGGAGCGAACTCTCTTAAAACCCTTACCTTTGAGGCTCTTATTGCCTTGGTGACATAAATAAACAATAGATCCTCCAAATTAGTCCAACACTTTAAATATACTATAAGGTAAGTTTTGAGTAAATGATTATCTAGATGTCTTCACAGCTTTTCCTTTTGGCTATAAAAATATAGTGAGTGAAGGAAGACACCAAATCATTATCTAAGTCTAGTAATACCTTTGGTTAAATTAACTTTAGTTTGGAAAGTTTTATTAACGCCTTGGTCCCACCCCACTTGTATCTTTTATAATGTCTTTTATCATAAAGAAGTGATTTATATTTATTAGCCTTAAAGGTAATAAATCTCTAAGTTCATCACGAAATAATTACTTAGCTAATGGATAAGCAATACACTATATATTTCCTTAGAAAGTCTCTAGATGTTTGCACCCTAAAATAATCATGCCAATTCTAATCATACATAGAATCATCAAGAATATGAGTTTTAATATGTTGGAATTGTTTTAGGCATTAAATAACTTTGATTAATGTTTAATTATGATATTGCATTTTATTTTAGTCAAATAAATTTACTATTCACGTTTTTTTTTATAGATGTGTGAACTTTAAATGCAATTTCACAAATCAAATCTTAACCAAATCATGCAAAACTTGTGCATAAAATTAATTTCAGGGTGTTAGCTTTCCAATGAGCTTTTACACACCCAATTTTGAGTTCAAATGAGAGAGAAATAATCAAAACGAAAACGGCGCGCTGATACCACTGTTGGGAAGCGGCCGCGAGTGCGCAGCGGAAAATCAAGAAAAAACATTATGATGCCACTATCCCTTTACCCAAGACCCATTTGTTTTGATTATTCTACAAGCCTAGGCATGTTACTATATATTCTAAGCATAAAAACTCATAAAACATGCAAAGAACATAAATCTAAACATGCTAACTATCATAAGAACTCTAATTAAAATAAAGAAAGAAAAAGACTTACTTGAACCAAAGACTCCTCTAGTCCTCCATCTAATCTACAAGCTTTTCTCGAACTCAGCAAGCTCTTCCACATTCCAAAGAGCCACCCACGTGTGTGGCCTCCAAAGGTGCACACACCAAAGCCAAAACTCAACGGCAAGACTACGCCTTGAGTGCACGAGTATTTTGCCATTGGTGCTAGCCTAGGAAAATACCTCAAAACTTTTAACTTGAGGTTCCTCTAGTCAATTAGACTTAAGGATCCTCAAAATCAGTGGCTTACTCTTAAAATTTAGAGTTGCTAACTTATATAAACCCAAGATATGAAAGGTTTGGTACAAAAATTTGTAAAAAATTCTTTGGGTTTATATAGGTGCTCCAAAGACAATAAAAATAATTAAGAATCTGATGTGGGATAAATGATAATTTAATCTTAGCCATTGGATCTTAATTTAGTGGTTTAATGAGGTTATAAAACCCTAATAAGAGTTTGGGCCGAATTGGAATTCAAAACAAAATAACAAATAAATTTTTTTTACTATTCACATTACTATTCATGTTATTTATTTATTTATTCCAATTCCTAAAGTGTCCCTATCGTCATTCACCAATCCCTAAGCCACTATGGAACCTCATAAATGATATGTTCAATAATTAAACACATTGAACCATTTATGAACAATTCCTACAGCAATCATATATGCTGTTAAATTTGTAATGTGCACTGTTAACCATTGATTTCGACTTTGTTGTGTGTGACCTTTTGGGTTCCCCTCAAATTGGACATGAAATGAATCGTGATAATTTAATCGAACATAAATTATCCTCCGATCAGATGGTCGTTCGATTTCAATGACCAATGTTGACATCTAGCAACATGCCAATGACCCCAAATGAGAAGGAAATATATATACCCATTATGTATGCGATTTACATATGATACGGTCCCTCACCTCACTGTATCCCCACCGTTTGACCTAGGGTATGGAAAGTGTCTACCCATATAGTCAAAGGTATGATGTTGATAGTGTCATGAATCGTGCTAACCCAAGAATCTCACATGATTCTTCCGCTGCGGCCACAGTCTCAAGCACTGATCACACATATCAACCCGTGAACTGGAATACTACTATTATAAGAAAATATTATCCGAGAGAGTGGTGATTCTCTGTTGTATCTTTACAAACTTCATGTGTTTCAAAAAATGACCCAATCATACCCTTATGACCGAATCTTTTGAACCGGGGAAGGAGAATGTCAAAGTTATTTGATCCACACATAAGATTGTAAAGACCTCAAGTCTAAGGACTAGTCATACAATCGATACATGAAAGCTCTCATAGATACATGGGATAAACACTCCATGTGAAAACTTTCGGCGGTCAGTTCGATGGACACAAGCAACTCATGCATCCATGTGATACACCAAGCGGACGGATCTCCTCTAGTAGCCTATGAGATCGGCTACCCCACTTAAGGGCAGATCATATCATCATGCTAGTCTCTCCACTTTGTGAACGCCTAGATTATTCACAAAACTATGACTAGGAACGTTTAAGAGTAATGATTCTCATAAGGCGTGGAAGCCATCATCTTATTACTCCAAGGGCTTTATTACAGTATTTGATGATTCATATAAGTTATGTAAGACACGTATAATAAAGATTGTCATTTTATTAATTAATGAAAATATTACAAATACATGTACACATAGCCCATCCAAAAGTTGGGTATAGGGCATATCCCTAACATGATACTTGTCTCCTCTTATTTCCTTCTTTTTTGTTCCTCTATTTTTTTTTTTCTTCTTCTCCTCACATGTTTTCCTCTTTTCTTCAATGTTGGGGAAGCTTGAATAGTTCCCCTTTTTTATACTAGGGGCTATTTGTAATTGGTATTATTGAAGAAGAGTTTGGAAATTCTGAGAAAGTTTGAGATTACTCTAGATGGGTCCACGAGCACTATTCATTTGAAATTTTGAGTTTCTTTTTCGGCCTGTTTCTGATTCGAATCTGGAAAGATGTTTAACGCAGAAGTTGTAGGTATTGATCTTAGATTTCCGACGATAAAAAATTCATAAAAATCAGAGTTCGTATGAGAAATTTATTGCCCAAATACCATAGGATATCCGGAGTGAAACATTATACAATTTCGTATCGAAATTTTGAGGAATATACCGATTGTCCCCAAAGTCATTTCATGAGTGTATATGTGTCCATACATAGTTTATGTTATGTGGTACTCGTCCCACAATGTAACATTAGTCGAGATTACCGGTCGTTACAACATGAGCGATAATTTTATATGTTATTTGAGGGAGAATGAGATTCTCGCCCAATGTTGCCCACCAGGAACCCTCAACACAATGATTCGTCTGAACGAAGAAATCATACTTTATTGGATATGGTATGATCTATGATGAGTTATACAGATCTTCGATATTAACTTTGGGGTTATGCTTTACTTACTACTGCCCACATACTTAACATAGTTCCATCGAAATCTGTTTCTACGATCCCATATCAGATATGGTACGGTAGAAATCCAGTCTTAGATATTTAAAGATTTAGGGTTGCTCAGTGAGATAAACTATAACCTAAGGGGTATAAATATAGGTTCGTTGGATATCCTAATAATTCTTTGAGATGTCAATTCTATGATTCTGATCAACGAAATGTATTTGTTGCTCATTTTTCCATTTTTCTTGAAATGAATTTTTGAGAGAAAGTAAGAATTATAGAAAGATTGAACTTGACGAGTTCAATCCTAACTTAGAGGAACCTGCGATGGAACCAGAGATCCAACTAGGTGAAGGATCTTAGATAAAGGTTCTACGCAAGTTGAGTAGAGTGTTGAGGCCTCTAGAGAGATTTTTTTTATGTCTAATGCGAGCCTCGATGTTCTCCTCTTGGAGGAGATAGATCCGACTACGTATAAACATGTTATATTGGATATCAATTCGGGAAAATTATAAGAAGCCATGAAATCTGAAATGGATTCTATGCATGACAATCAAGTCTGGGACTTAGTTGAGCCTCCTGAAGGAGTTAAACCTATTGGTTGGATTTATAAAAGGAAGTGTGGGCCCGATGGAAAGGTGGAAAGTTTTAAGGTCCGATTGGTAAGGAAAGGTTAAAAATCTGATTCTGAGGCCCTGAATTTGGATATGATTATCTGGATCATAGTTCTGCCACGAATCCCGTAGCCGTGTCAAATTCATCAGGACCTTCCTGGTAGGTTATGTCAGCAGGATCCTTGACGCGGTCCTCCCAACCCAGGTGATAACACTTGACACTATTCACCTAGCTAATGACATCATACCGAGCATGAGATTGGGAAAGAAGAAGCTCAAGCTCGTCCGAACGATGATCATCAGCACCTTGTAACTATTCATTTAGATTAGAGACCTCCACTCTCAGAGCATAATGTCGATGGATGAACTCATCTCGCTACCTTTGAAATGCCTCCGGGTCTTGCAAGAATCCGACACATAAGAAACAGAAGATAGCTAGAAACAAAATAAATTAAAATTCCAAAATGGAAAGCCTTACATGCTGAACCTTAGAGACTTCAGCACGAAGCTCCTCTTTTTCACAGTTAGCCGAGGCCAGGTTTGCATGCATATCTTGGTTTTCGATCTTCCACTGAGCCAACTTCCCTTCGAGCTTCGTCGGGGTGGCAGCCAGAGCGGACACATCCTTCTTGCTAACCTCAGTCTCGTGCTCCAACTCCACTCTCATTGACTCAAATGCTTCTAAGTCATTCACCAAATTATTCTGAGCCTCCTAGAGACGAGCCTCTGATGCCCGGAGTAATTTAGCTGCAGATATGAAACTCACCCCGCTTAAATGTAGGCTCCCATTTCTAAGGGCAGAGTCTTGGATCAAAAAGAACAAACCGTGATGTGCCGAGAGAGAGGCAACAATGAAGCATAATAACCCGGCATATTCTGAAACTCCCCGACATCAAAGGCAGAGGCACTAACTAGTGACGACTCGAAAATTTATTAGCCAAGGCTCGAAGAAGACCTCGAAAGAATTTATATTGAAGACATTGCAGAATAAGCCAACGGAGATCCAGAAGTTGAGGCAGGCAAACTGGAAACCGAGATATGTGACTTTGGGGCAGAGGCATGATGGAGAGATATAGACTGAACTGGGGTTGGGCCGAATTGGGTGGTAAGCAAAGCAGACCCTGATGACAAGGCACCAGACCCAGAAGTAGCAATTGTGGGGCTTGGCTCTGTTTTATCCACTGAAGACAGCTTTCTCTCAGTCTTATGTTTCTTACAGTGAGGCAGAAGTTGACCATCATCTTCCTCGTCAGGAGTTAGGGACCAGAGATGAACATGGGTAGGAATCCCAACCGAAGAAAATGAGGCACAAAGATACTTCCTCTTGGATCTAGCTTTTCCAAATGGTGACATGGCACCGGAGGGGAGTCGGGCTGCAGAAGAAGAAGAAAATATAGGATTGTGGGTATGTTGAGCTACTTTAGGGGCAGTTGAATGAGACATTTGTAAAGTCTGTGCTGCAATAATGTCAAGCTTTGTCTTTGAAATAAGAATGAGGTCATCAGGTGTACCATATGAGGCAACAGTCAACATTTCGAAGGTTAGATTTTCAGGCTTATAAGGAAACGTCAGGTTGGCCCTCTTTACATAAGGGTCCATACTCCACTCAGTACCATTTTTTCATCCCCTGAAGTTTCATTAGATTCATCCTATCAAGGTCATCATGGGGATTAATTTCAGATGTCCCGGTAGATTTAGTGCCAGAGAGATTCAAACCCCTGACGGTCACCTACTTACCCACAAATCTCTGATCAAGATTTGCCTTATGTTAGGCAAACCACCATTGATCCTTCTCTCAAAATATAGATGAAGGGTCACCAATGCTTAAAGGAGAAAATTAAGGGACACAATACATCATGGCTTGAAGGCCATCATTGTTTACCACCCTGTTGATGTGAAGCGCCTCATTCCTCATCGGAGCCACAAACCGATGCATAAACTTGACCATTTCTTTGGAAAGGTCAGGAATGGGGAATGCATACAGAACTAGAAACTGAAAAGAGAAAACAGGGAAAATATGTCAGATCCTACAATTGACCAAAAAGGTGTAAGCTGTTTGGGCGGATGTGGGACCCCTATGATCAGATCAAGGTCTGCTGAGCAGAAGTGGGTCGAACCCATGGATATCAAGTATGTGTGTATTTTAAAATTATTTTATGAAAAACTATAATCTATAACGAGTCCATAGGAAGAAAAATGGAGACCAAATCAGAGTCCAGAAACTCCGGAACGAAGAAAATGAAGTTTCAGTGTCCATCGGCTCTTGGCGCGTCGCGACGCGGAGACTTAGGCATCGCAACACCTAATATGCAGAGCAATTTGCGAGAGCTCAACATCTCGATATCGTAACGTGCAAGGGTGAGTGTCGCAACGCCAGAAGATCTGAAGCTCAGTGTCGTGATGCTACCCTGTGTAAAATATTGACAGAGAGCATTTTAACCTTCAAATCAATTCTAAACACTTCCAATTTTCTCCAAACACTTCAATACACCTAAAATCCAATTTTAACATCAAAACCAACAACAACACATGTTATACAACAAACATACATGTATTCTAAATACATATATGTATTTCTTTGTATCAAAACACAAACCAAATAGAATCCCATAATGAAGTGACTCATGAACAATTTATTATCCAAATTATCGGCTACCCAAGTGCTCAATGAGTACACTTCATATTATGGGACTCTCTAAGTCCAGATACATTCATCATATAAACCTAGCTTATATGTATGCAATTCGGCCACCTCCGAATTCTCGAAGAACAAGAACGACCTTTATGAACTATACAAGTCGAGGTCATAACGTATGTTTAACAATCCCTTCATCGCAGACTATCCTAGTAGTGCTTAGGAAACATAGATTACACCGTCAAGTTTCCGAGGTGCACATCTCATATCGACATGTCTATGATTCCTTACAACTAATTAAAACATCATTTCTGATATATGCGATCCACCCTAGGTGATCGACTTTGGCCAAAGTCTTAATAATCGTTACTTAGATAGATACATTAACCCTTTATAGTACACATATGAGCCGACACATCCTATTTTGATACGCATTTGATTAACAAGTGCATCGGTCCGCACCCAACAAATATCTAGCGGACAGACCATGAAAGGTCTCTGACATATATGGTATTAAAATATGGAGGATCACACACTAAATAAATGCTATCATATAATCAAAGGATCACATATGCTACTCGAATCGAGGAGATTCCTATTGACGGTGGTGTGTATTTCCCAATGTTGGACCACCCAGTGTCCAGTATTACTACATGACTATTCTAAGGTCGATGTTATTCTTAAAATATTTATATATCAATCTAATATGTATAATGACATTACCATTAATAAGGTACATGACTATTCTAAGGTCGATGTCATTCTTAGCATATTTATATATCAATCTAATATGTATAATGACATTACCATTAATAAGGTTTGAAATGAAAATATAGTTATTTTATTAATAAATAATAAAACATAATGTACAATATATTATTTGGACTGACACTCCAAGCACCAAATCCAACAAACTCCCACTTGATTAGTGCCAATCCGGATGGTACCGTAGTCTCATCTCCTCCACAAGTTTATCCAATAACTTATGAGGCAATGCCTTTGTAAGCGGATCTGCTATGTTGTCTTGTCCTTGAACCTTTAAGACCAATAATCTCTCTAATCACGCGATATTTCCTTTCCACGTGTTTAGACTTGGAATGCACTCTCGGCTCCTTAGCTTGCGCAATGGATCCGGTATTATCACATTACAGTGGGATCGAATCTAGAATACTAGCACAATGCAAGTTCTGTGACAAAATTTCAAATCCAAACAGCTTCTTTAGCAGCTTCCGAAGCCGCTATAAATTCCACCTCAGTGGCGGAATCGGCTGTTGATCCTTGCTTTGAACATCGCTAACTAACTGCATCGCCATTAAGGGTAAATATATATCCGGATGTAGAAATTCTATCATTTAGATCTCCCTGGAAGTTGAAGTCTGTATAAACTTTAACGTGTAGTTCATCTTCTCCATATATGAGAAACTTATCCTTAGTACTCTTAAGATATTCCAGGATATGTTTCATGATTGTCTGATAACCATTACCTGAATCAGATTGATATCAGCTAGTCACACTAACGCCGAAACTGATGTCAGATCTTGTACATTGTATAACATACATAATTCTTCCAATACGAAAAGCATAAGGCAAGTTAGACTTTTTAACTCGTTCTTCCTCAGATTGAGATGTCATTTTCTTCGAAAGATGTATGTCATATCGAAAAAGTACATTTAATGTCTTGCAATTAATAAAATCATACCGTTCTAACATTTTATCTATGTAGGTCGATTATAACAACCCTATAAGCTTCCTAACTCTATCCCGGTAGAGCCTTATACCCAGTATATAAGAAGCTTCACCATGCCTTTCATGGAGAATTTCTTACAGAGGTATGCTTTCACACTTTGCATCAATCCTATATCATTCCCAATGATAAAAATATCGTCTACATACAAAATAATGAATACTATCATGCTCCCACTAACTTTCTTATAAACACATGATTCCTCATCATTCTTGATGAATCTAGATAATCTAATTATCTCATCAAAATGATAATTCCAGCTTCGGGATTCCTGTTTAAGTCCATAAATAGACTTCTGGAGCTTACAAACCAAGTTTCAAGTCTCACTGGATACGAAACCCTATGATTGTTCCATATAGATATCCTCCTCTAGGAATCCAGTTAGGAAAGCGGTTTTCACATTCATCTACCATATCTCATAGTCATGATATGCAGCAAAGGCTAAAAGAATCATAATGGATTTTAGCATGGCTACTGGGGAAAAAATTTCCTCATATTCAATCCCAGGATGTTGAGTGTAACCTTTCGCTACCAGTCAGGCCTTAAATGTTTCCACCTTTTCATAATACCCTCGCTTCCTTTTATAAACCCATTTATAACCAATAGGTTTAACTCCTTCACAAAGTTCAACTAAGTCCCAGACTTGATTGTCATGCATAGAATCTATCTCGGACTTCATGGCTTCCTACCATTTTCCCTAATCAATATCCAACATCGTTTCTTTATACATAGTCGAATATGTTTCCTCCAGGAGGAGAACATCAAGGCTTGCATTAGACGTTAAAAACAGTCTCTCAGGAGGCCTTGATATTCTATTCGACTTACGTAGAACATGTGTTGTAGATCCTTCACCTAATTGAATCTTTGGTTTCATCTAAGGTTCCTTAATGTTGGGATCAAACTCATCAAGTTCAATCTTTCTACAATTCATACTTTCTCTCAAAAAATCATTATCAAGAAAAGTGGCAAAATGAGCAATAATTATATTTCGTTGCTTAGAATCATAGAATTGATATCCCAAAGAATTTTCAGGATATCCAACGAATCTATACTTATACCCCATGGGCGCTAGTTTATCCTGTTGTGCAACTCTAATGTATGCAGGACAATCCCAAATCCTTAAATATCCAAGACTTGGATTTCTACCATACCATATCCGATATGGGGTCGTAGAAACAACTTTTGATGGAACTCTATTAAGTATGTGGGCAATAGTAAGTAAATCGTAACCCCAAAAGTAATATGGAAGATCTGTATAGCTCATCATAGATCATATCATATCTAATAAAGTACGATTTCTCCACTTAGACATACCAATGGATACATGACTCAAAAATTGGATAAGGATCTAAGGTAAGATTTTCAATCAAACCATCTTTAACCAATTTTGATATACGTCTAACACCTATGTGGCCCAATCTCATATGCCATAATTCATTATTATTTAATTTAGATATTTTACTTATATTTTCCTCTATATTAAAGATATATCTATATGTTTCCAAAACATAGTGACCGTTAGTTAAAGAACATTCACATATCAAATAGTTGTCTTTATCATATACATATAAAGCACCATCTTTAATGTTTATTTTATATCACTCTTTATCTAATATCGGTAAAGATATTATATATCTGATAAGAGATGGTACATAATAACAGTCATGCAAAATTAATCTGCATCCATTAGGGAGATCTAGAACAACCGTTCATGTGGTCTTGACATCCAATGTCTCGCCATTCCCAACTCTAAGCTAGATCTCCCATTTGTTCAACCTTCTTTTAGCCCTCATGACCTGCATGAAGTTGCAAATATGAGTGAGACTATCGGTATCTAACACCCATCCACCATTCGTATGTAAGGCTAATAATATGTCAATAATAGGAAAAATACAAAACATTTTCTGCCTTTCCTTTCAGCTTTGGACAATCTTTCTTCTTGTGTTCAGACTTCTTGCAGTATAGACATGCATCACGAGGTACATGCGGTCTTGCATATTTGTGCTTCTTGGAGTTTTTATTTTATATTTTCTTCTTTCCCATTTTGATTTTCTTCGACTTTCTTGAAGTCCTTGAAGAACTTGCTCTACCATGGAGGTACAAAGTGAGATTATCTTTCTTCAAATCATGCTCCGCCGTTCGTAACATATTATGAAGTTCTACATAACTGGCTTGCATCGAATGTATATGGAAATGTAACACAAAACCAGAGTAAGTACCAGACAAAGAAGATAGAATCAAATTTCGGCCTAGCCGTTCATCTATCACAATGCCTTGTCGTTCTAAATATCGGATCTGGTCGATCATGTTCAAATCAAGAATGTTGACCGCTCCTCCATCATTGAGCATAACATGGAATAATTCCTTAGATCTCTGATATATTTCTATTTCTTGATTTGCTTCGAACAACTCAATGAGTATTCTCATAATGCTCCAAGCAATAAGTACCTCTATGTACTATCTTAGCAAATCTAGAACCATCGATCCTAAAATGTAGGATTTCACCCTTAGGTTATCATCCTTCCATTTTTTAAAAGTCTATCACTCTTCAGGAGTGGAATCGGGATAGATTTCAACTGGCAATGGATTGATTGTCACATAGCTAAGATTTTCTCACTCCAAGACAAAACGGATGTTCATTTCCCATTCAAAATAGTTCTCGGCTCCTTTCAGTTTATTAGAATCCAAGAATCGTGCTAATGGATCTGCGGTACCTATCTACAAGACAACAATTAAACACTAACAGAACATTTTTTATTTCAATATAAAAACACTAATATAATTATGGATTTGAAATTTATTAGTGTCCTCTCACTACTTTACGTAATTCTATAATCTCTCTTAACAAAAAATAAAAAATTTGACTATTAAAATTTCATAGCTGGAAGTGGATCCTATGACATTTACTCCAACATCATAATAATGATGGTCTTGGCCTTCATAAACTCATTAGGTAGATTTCTAAAATATATCACATTCATGTGACTTGTAAGTTTGGTCCTGAACTATTTCTTATCCTCACAATAATGACGGTATTTGATTAAGTCGTGTTCCATGTGTATACTTATCAATGTGTACTAATGAGATTCGTAAGTACACCCTCACAATAATGATGGTATTGGGTGACTACGTTAACTCATCACACTACATCTAATATTTTACCGGAGTGACCTAAGTTTCGAGCACTTATACCCTCACAATAATGACGGTCTTGGGCATAAGTAGTAAGAACTCATTCATCTCCATATTGACAAGACGGACCATCCAATAATGCTCCAAAATTACTAATATCATTGTTTAAAATAAAATAATTACCTAATCACGGGAGATTTATGACAATCAAGTCATTAACATGCTTGGGTCAAAATAAAAATTTTAATTTAAAACATGCAATGCATATCCAATATGACTTATGCATAATTAAATTAAAATTACAGAGATATAGATTCAAATACATGTCAAACATGAAACATGTGTTGTGTGGTAACCTACTCTGTTACTATTCTGTTGGGGCAGATGTGGGACCCCTAGGGTCGGATCGGTGCCCCACATAACAGAAGTGGGTCTAACTTGTGTAAATCAAGCATTAGTGTATTTTCAAATTATTTTATGAAAATTACATTATGTAACGAGTTCTTAGGAAAACCCGGGGATAAAATCGGAGTTCGGAAACTCTGAAACGATGAAAATGAAGTTTCAGTGTTCATTAGCTCTCGGCACGTCGCGACGCGGAGGATTGGGCATCACAACGCCCAATCTGTGAGAGCTCAGTGTCTTGGCATCGCGATTCATAAGGGTGAGCATTGCCACGCCAGAAGGTCTGAAAGCTCAGTGCCGCGGCGCTGGAGATCAGTGTCGCGACACTGCCTTGTGTAAAATATTGGCAGATAGCATTTTAACCTTCAAATCAATTCTAAACACTTCCAATTTTCTCCAAACACTTCGATACACCTAAAATCTAATCTTAACATCAAAACCAACATCAACACATGTTATACAACAAACATACATGTATTCTAAATACATATATGCATTTCTTTGAATCAAAACGCAAACCAAATAGAATCCCACAATGAAGTGACTCATGAACAATTCTAGGTCACTCAAAGGTGGTCAAGTGATTCTAGAATGGTATCCATAGCTCTAAGCTTTAATATAGTGTTTTAAACTCTAATTTTATGCATGTCCAACATGAAATTTTTTTACCCAATCATAAGAAAATTGTGTTTATACTTCCAAAGTATATGTACACAATTAATTAGCCTAATTTCAATATCAAGCTATGTTATTATGTATCCAATACATAATTCACCACTATATGTCTTACTAATGATAACTCACTAATGAAAATAATAGCTTTGGAGAAGATCAAACTTACCTAATGTATGGGACAAATTTGGACCCGGGGCATTTTTGACTTTTCGTTTCAGGCCCAATATCAGTGATAGCCCAATCCCCCCAAACAGTACCCGATATAGACTTGGGCCAATGACCCAATTACCTTCTCAGGCCCACGCACAAAGAGAGGCCTATCAAGCAAACCCTTGACTTATCAGTTACCCGAACCTAAAACGCCCAAATCAAGGTTAGTAACTCCCCTCATGTGGTTAGACGTTTTAGACACCCAACTGACGAGCAATTAATGGGCTTAAAGCTGACCTTGAAAAAGTCTATAAAATGATGAGATGATTCACTGTTCAAGGTAGGTATTTTTTGAGCTCTCATACTTGAAACTCTTAAAGCTTCTCACCCTCTAAGACGCTAGCTACTGCCCTCACGGAAATCAACTGAAGTCAAGGTAACATCCAGCCTTGCACTTCCATATTTACAGCTCGTCTTCGCCACTGACTTGAGCGTCGGAGAGCCTACGACATCCACCACACCGGTGGCCAGTACTCTCTACTCATTCTACCTTTGTTTTACAGGTTCGCTATTACCCCCATACAGTAGATTCTTGATTGTGGACCTCGAACGAAAACCAGCATCCACAATTTGGCGCCCACCGTGGGGCCTTAGCGATTCATAACAAGCAAATATCACTCAGACTACGGTCACTAAAAGCACGATTACTTATGGCTTCTAGCAGTGAATAGACACCAGACCATGTGGCAGCATAATTTGCCATGCTCTAAGAATTGTTACGAACTTTAGAAGAAGAGAACCTGACCATGCGAAACTCCAACACAAACCTATAAAAACAGTTGGAACAAATCTCTTCAACCTTTCAGCATCGTGACGTTCCAGATCAACCTGGCAATCCGACGATCCCACCTGTGTTTGACGAAGTGGCAGATGACAATCCACCAAGTGATCATGGCCCAATGAATCCACCAATTTCTTCAGTCGACCAAACACAGTAAGTTGCATCCATCATGAGAAAGGAAATGATGGTGTTCAAGGAAGCAGTTATGTCCAGACTACCTGGAGTGAGGCTACCAATCAGAAAGAGCAGAGCTGGAATGATTTCTAACACTCTATTCTTGGAGACCATCACGTCTGTCGAGCTACCACGAAAGTTCAGCCTGCCGGATATGAAACTATACGATGGATCCATAGACCCAGATGACCATGTTGTACATTATAAATATAAAATGATGTCAACTAGCTTGGCACCCCACCAGTGGGAGGCTGGAATGTGAAAAGGATTCGGATAAACATTGGCAGGCCCAGCCCTCACCTGGTTCATCAACCTTCCATACAGATCCATTGAGTTGTACCAACAACTAGTAGACAAATTTGTGCAACACTTTGCAAGCTCTTGTAAGCTTGAGAAGACCATTGATGATCTCAACGCCATCCAACAAAGGAAAGGAGAATCATTGCGAAGCTACGTGGCCCGCTTCAACAAATAGAAGATAAATATTCCAGATCTCCATCAGCCTACGGTAGTTGAAGCTTTCAGAAATAGACTACTCTATGAAAATGGACTCTACAAAAAAAACTCACCAAATTTCGATGCTACACAATGGACCAAGCCATGGCACGCGCCCAAATTGAAATCAGGTGGGAGGAAGACAATATGAACAAAAGAAAAGAAAGTTCATATAGCTTGCAGAGTGATAGATTGCATAGTGTTCCCAAACGACATAACACAATCCCTTATCATTCTTCAGAAAGCAGGAATCATCAAACAAGAGAGCGTAGACCTTTCCACAAAGATTTCGACAAGCGACCTCTGCCTTACAGAACCCAAGAAATAACGCCAACAAGCAAACTTAGGCTCTCAGACTATAATTTTACTATTTCCCCGGAGAAATGGTTTCGGTCCTAAAAAAGATGAGAAATGAGGTAAAATGACCCCCACGCTCCAGGGAAAGCTCCACAAAGAAGGACACCAGAAAGTGGTGTGAGTTCCATAGAGATTACGGCAATACTACAGAAAAATGTGTGACATTAAGATTGGAAGTCCTGGAGCTGTTGAACAAGGGATTTCTGAGAGACTTACTCACAGAGAAATGAAAAGCTACATTGGCCCGAAGAGATGAAAGGGATGGCCAATGAGAGGCCCCAATTCCACCTCCATCAATTAACAACACAGTCAATTTTATTTCAGGAGGATCAGAAATTAGTGGCGTATCATATTCAGCTACCAAACGACATTTCAGAGCTGCTGCGATCGCCCTCCTCATTCTATAATGTCTGTTGAGAGGATGTTTACCAACCTAACTATGGAATTTCCAGACGACAGTGACTCCTGTAATATGAATCCAAACCATGATGCTCTGGTGATCTCCTTGCATGTGGCGAATTTAATGATCAAACGAGTGTTAGTCGACACAGGATCTTCAGCCAATATCATTTTTGCCACAGCCCTTGCAGACATGGGAGCCGAGCTGGAGAAGATAAACAGATGAATGACGGTGTTTATTAGATTTAGTGGAGAACAAAAATTCACCATAGGAGAAATATCTCTCCAAGTCTATGCCGTGGGAGTCAATAAGATGACCATATTCTTGATCTTAGACTGTCCCTCAGCCTACAATCTTATTATAGGTAGGCCTTGGATTCATGAAATGAGGGCAGTATCATCCACTTATCACCAATTTCTGAAGTTCCCTACGAAATGGGGGATTCAAGATATAAAAGGAGACAGAACCGCTTCCAGAAGTTGCTACCAAACAACGTTGAAGGCAAAACTCAGTCCGCATAGCAATTAAAGAGTGGGTCTCGCAATATGGAGCCAACACTACCAAATCTTGAAGAGCTTGACGAGATCCAAATCCACCCTCAACATGCAGATCATAAGGCACAGATTGAAGCTAATCTAGATCCCAGACTATGAGCCGACTTGATTGACTTCTTGAAGAAGCGACACGACAACTTCGCGTGGTCTCACAAAGACATGACATGGATCGACCTCGAGCTGATTACTCATGAACTCCACGTGGATCCAGACTACCCTCATGTCAGACAAAAGAGAAGAAAGTTCGCTCCAGGAAGAAATCAAATCATCGATGAAGAAATTCAAAAATTGTTGCAGAATTGTGCTATTAGGGAAGTTTAATTTCCAGAGTGGCTCACCAACGTGGTGATAGTTCGAAAGAAAAATGGGGAGTGGCGAGTTTGCATCGACTTCACGGATTTAAACAAAGCTTGTCCAGAGGATTCATTCCCTATACCTAAAATTGATTCAATGGTTGATGCTACAGCTGGGCATGAGTTATTAAGTTTCATGGATGCATAATTAGGCTACAATCAAATTCTCATGCATCTAGGCGACCAAGAGAAGACTGCCTTTGTCACCAACCGAGGTATATATTGTTACAAGGTTATGCCATTCGGCCTAAAAAATGATAGAGCCATATATAAACGTCTGGTCAACAAGATGTTCTCAAAGAAAATCTGAAAAACTATGGAGGTGTACATAGACGACATGCTGGTAAAATCTTTGGAATCTGAGGAACATCTAGGGCACTTAGAAGAAGCCTTTAACATAATGGACAAGTATGAGATGAAGTTGAACCCCACTAAGTGCACATTCGGTGTCGTCTCAGGGAAATTCTTAGGATACGTTGTCACTCGACGCGGAATAGAAGCAAATCTAGATCAGATCAAATCTATCCTTGATATCCCCTCACATTTCAGCCCAAAAGATGTCATGCGACTAGCATGGAGGATTGCTGCACTTAATAGGTTCATCTCCAAATCTACGGACAAAAGATTTTTGTTCTTCTCAGCCCTAAAGAAAGAAAAGAACTTCGAATGGACTCCAGCCTGCAAAGGAGCTTTGAAAGAACTCAAATGGTATCTGACCTTCCCACCTCTGCTGCCGAAGCCACTCGACAATGAAAGGCTTTTTCTCTACCTGGGAGTTTCAGAACAATCAGTCAGTGTAGTCCTGGTCAGAGAAGAAGAGGGTACACAACTCTCAGTCTACTATGTGAGTGAAGCACTTCTGGGTGCGGAGTCACGCTACCCCATAATGGAGAAACTAGTGTTGGCTTTGGTAATAGCTGCAAGGAAACTTCGACCTTATTTTCAGGGACACCCAATCACGGTTTATACATCATACCCAATGAGAAGCATACTCAATAAGCCGGAGTTGTCTGGGAGGTTGACAAAATGGGCAGTGGAACTTGGGGAGCATGACATCACTTACATGCCCAGGACTGCCATCAAGTCTCAAGCTTTAGAGGATTTTATAGCTGACTTCAGTCTCGGTCTGCTAGTTTAAACTGAACCTGAAGTCCATTCTATCCATTCGACAACTCCCTGGAAGCTTGCAGTCAACGGGTCCAGTAATAAGAAGGGTTGCGGTCTGGGAATAGTGATCATTATCCTGGAAGGTGACACACTACAACAAGTAATCAAGTGCGGTTTCAAAGTCACCAACAATGAGGCAGAATATGAAGCAATGATAGTAGGACTGACCTTGGCCAATGAACGTGGAGCTAAAAAGATTGAGGTAAATTATGATTCACAATTGATTGTTAACCAATTCCAAGGGTCATATCACGCATGAGATCCCCATATGGCATCCTATTTACAGAAGGTAAAAGATATTCAGTCGACATTTGAGGAACTCACAATAACCCAAGTCCCAAGAAATGAGAATTCGCAAGCAGATGCATTGGCCACCCTTGGATCAATAATGCAAGGAGACAAACCACAATCTATTCCGATAGTATACTTGAATTGTCCAGCTATTTGGAAAGAATAAAAAAGGTCGCCTCAATTACTTCAGTCGACTCATGGATGACACCACTAGTCAAATATCTACAAGAAGGCGTACTCCCAAAAGACAAAGTTCAGGCCAGGAAAATCCAGAGGCAGGCGCAAGGTTTACCATATACGACGGCCAATTGCTAAAAAGGTCGTTTTCCAGACCCTACCTAAAGTGCCTCACTCGTGAAGAGGTGTGGCACGTGTTGGCAGAGCCACACGAAGGAGAATGTGGGAATCATTTTGGAGGAAGAAGCTCAGCACTTCGAGCCCATTCGATAGGTTACTATTGGCCTACCATGAGAACCGACTCTGCAGACTTCACAAGGAAATATGAGAAATGTCAAAGGTTTGCCCCAGTTTTACACCTCCCACCAGAGAGACTCAATCTTATCTTGTCCCATTGTCCATTAATGAAGTGGGGGATGGATATCGTTGGGAAACTTCCAACCGCCCCAGGACATCGAGTCTACATGCTTGCACTTACAGACTACTACTCGAAGTGGATTGAAGCATAATATTTTGCCAGGATATGGGACAAAGAGGTACAGACATTCATCTAGAAGAATATCATATGTCGATTCAGCATACTAAGAGAGATTGTGACTGATAATGGTTCATAATTTATCAGCCATCATTTTCAAGATTTATGTAGAAATTGGCGTATAAAGTTAAGCTTTTCAACCCCACGCTTCCCACAAGCTAATGGTTGGAGAACACTTTGAACATAATAATGAACACTTTGAAGAAAAGATTGGAGAAAGCTAAAGGAGCTTGGGCAGATGAACTCTCTGGAGTCTTGTGGTCTTATAGAACAACGGTCTGGTCGTCCACTGGAGAAACTCCATTCTCTCTAGCGTTTGGTACAGAAGCAGTAATACCAAAAGAAGAAAGCATCCCATCCCCACGCTACCAATGGCTTAATGAGGATTTGAATCGACAACTTATGAATCATAGTCTTGATACAATTGATGAATTGAGGGACCGGGCATCCATTCAACTAGCAGCCCATCGGAAGAGGGTGGCCAAATACTTCAACAAAAATGTTTGGAGCAGAACCTTTGGATAAAGAGATGGGGTCCTACACAGAGTTTTCCAGAACACCAAGGAAGTTGGAGATGGTAAGCTGGGACCAAACTGGAAAGGTCCATACCTCATCACAAAGGTCGTTGGGCAATGAGCCTGCAAATTACGAACCGTTGAAAGAACACTCATCCACAACAGTTGGAATGCAATTCATCTTAAGCGATTCTACTGGTAATACGTCGATACTTAATTGTGTTTCGAGTATGAAATAAATGATATGTTGTTTGCAAAATTCATTCGATGTGAAAACAAAATGCATTCAAAGACTAAGAATTTACTTTCCATTCCACAACGATAGTCTAGTACAAAATATAAAAAAAAAACAAGAACATATTAAATTAGCTACGTTATCAAACTTCTGGAGCCTCAGTCGATTTTCAGCGGCTTCGTGAGCACCAGCAGGAAAATCTTCTCCTTACACATCAGGCTTAACTCCCGTCTGTTCACCGTCTTCTCATTCCTTCACCTGACCTTCGGACGCCGCCATCTCAATTTCGGGAACTGCTGCTTCTTTGCCCTCATCCTTCTTTGATTCGACTTCTTCTCATTTCTCTTCTTCACTACCTCCATTCGACGAAGAGAGTCCAGCCACCAGCCTGTCGTATTCTCGAATCCATTTCTTGGGCTTCCATGTAGTAACTTTTCCTTCAAGATAATCCTTCATCAAATTGCTCATTTCCTTCATAATGGACTCGAACGCAATTCCCTTAAGTTACTTAAGTAGTTGCTCATTCTCTTTCTTTACATCATCAAAGCCCTACTTGTAGGCTTCAAGTGTGACTTCAGACACTTCTCTCTCCACCTTAAGTGTAGCCTTGGTTTCCTTCAACTCCTTCTCCAATCCCTTTTCTCTTCCTCTCAGAAGCATCCAACCCAGTCTTCAATTCGGATGCTTCATTCCTCACTACAGTAAAGGATTTCTCCAGTTCCCTTATCCTCCTTTGACTCGACTCATCATACTTCTGCATGAATAAGATGTATTTTAATGTCCGAAAAATCTAGATTAGCTATCATTCGACCAAAAATAAAAGAAATTTCAAAAAAATAAGCCTGAGTATATACATACTTGATAACTTAAGGTTGTTGATTTCTTCATTGCCTCAATTGGACCTATCTTTGTTAGCCTATTTTCATCTTCTTCCAGAAGAAGCCCTTTCACAAATTTGTTAAGGCTGGAAGGATCCGAAATGGCAGTCGACCCATGAGGGATCCTTATTATAACATTTTCTAAATCCTCCTCCACCTCAGCAACAACTTTCCTTTTCTTCCCAGCCACAATCATCTCATTCGATTGTTCTTTTGCCAATGCAGCCTCATCCGAAATGACTTCTTTTAGTTTGGGAGCCTCCACTATTTCAACTTCGGGTTCCTTCCCCTTGGTTCTTTTGGCTCTCCTTCGGCGCTTCATTTCATCAATTGAGGATACTTTAAAAGGCCCTGACATTATATCTTCTGCGCATAAAAGTTCTTCAGGAGTTAAAGGCTTTAAATAAGTTGACTCTCCGTATATCTCTCGACACGACCAACTACTGTATATCACGGCCAAAACGTGTTTACAAATGGGCCAAAAGGGTACCTTCTCGATCGTGAATCTCTTTCCACAACAGAGTCACCCTCAATCTTTTCTCTACCAAAATGACTCTCAAGTCTCTGTCTTTGGCAAGTAAAGCTAGGATAGCTTTAGTATTGGAAACGGTTCGACTTGTAGTCTCAAATGACCTATTTCGTAGAGAATCTGCAAAAACAGAAACAAGTTATTAGTCCTATTACTCATGTGTATTCAAAGAGGACGCACTATGAAGATATAATACTCACTCGACAAACTCCAAAATTCAGGGATTCGACCAGCTCCAGCCGACCCAAAGACACTCTCGTCCCTCACAAAGAAATAATTGGACTACCAGCTCCCCTTATCATTTATTGGGAGCCCAGTCACTAAGTGTTTCTTCTTTTGGCAAAGAAATAAAGTATATCTTCCATTTTCTGTCAGATGTTCCTTCAAGTAGTATGAAAATAGAACATCCTTCACTTCGAAGAACACTCATAGTTCAAAAGCCATGCACTCAATCGATAATAGAATCCTCCAAGTATTTGGCATCAATTGAGAAGGAGCAATGTGAAAATGGTCCAAAACCTCCCAAACTAATCTCGGTATGGGAAGTCTAAACCCATCTGTAAAAGGTCATTCATAGAACCCAATCCACCCTGGGACTTTGTAATCTATTCTTTCACTCGACAGAGGCAATCTTAGTTCTAATGAGTTTGGAAATCTATATTTACACCTGATTTCCCTCAGTGGTTTATCTATCACTTGAGTGGCAGAGTTTTTGGTTAATAGGTTTGTGGGTTCACTAGTGCTGGGAATCCCACTCGACTCTTCAATTGCTCGCAAAGTCCTGAGTGGTATAGCCTCAGTAGGAACCTCCTAAGATAACTCTTCTACCGTTATTAATCATGCCTCAATTAGATCCTCATACGACCAATCCCTATATGTTTCTTCCTCTCTCGACTCACTAGAAGATGATTATAAAAATCTATCAATTTCAGCACCTAAACTGCCTAAGGATTCTTTACTCGACATTCTCCAAATGACAAGCATACGAACATTAGATTTCTTAAAAACTATTCCCTAAAGATCAAACTCTACTCCAATCCTTAAACACAATTTCAACAATAAATCTATGATTCCAAAGATCAAACAGCCTATATTGACTAAGAACAGCTTGAACTATACTATGAATATTCAAAGCTATTGAAGAACAGGAGATGGGTTTTTGAAGAATACCTTGAAGGCTTGAGACTCCTCCCGACTTGATGAATGAAGTGAATTTTTGTGAATGAGGCCAAAGTGCGCTCAAAGTTACCTTTTATACCATCATTCTTGGCACCTCGAATTCCCGCCAAAAACACCTCGTAACTTATGCTAGGGTTGCATTAAATGACTTAATAAAATCCTAGAAGCAATCAATGACCATTATGCGAAGGGGAAATCTTTCAATAATATCGAATGAAGGAAGCAAAGGTCGAAGATGATTCACGGGACTTATCACAATGGCTGATACCACTCGTCACGACACCAAGTGAATGCTTGGCACAAGATTTGGTGCCACTAAACTTGACATTAAGGGGAGATTTATTTACAAGAGATGGTGTCACTCGACTCGACATCATACGATGCGTTGGAAAAAGAGATAGTGCCACTCGATCTAACCTCAAAGGAAGACTTATCACAATAGCTGATGCCATTCGACACGACATCGTATGAAGGCTTAGCAGAATAGGAAAATTCACGTGACACGACATTAAATGAAGACCTTGACTACACTCAATCCAGATGCCACATGTCGTATGGATAATACTCCTGAACCTTCATCTGGTTCAGTCGACTGGGGACATCCCTCGTGGATTCATGTCGAGTCAAATGATGACATGGATTTCTCTTGATCCAGATGACAATGTCGTATGAATTGACTCCCGAACCTCCATCTGGTTCTGTCGACCGGGGACATCCCCATGGACCCACGTCGAGTCAAATGAAGACCTAGATTACTTTCATTCTAGATGACAATGTCGTATGAATTAACATATGAACCTTCTTCTGGTTCAGTCGACCGGGGACATCCCTCATAGACTCATGTCGAGTCAAAAAAATACATAGATCTCTCTCGATCCATATGACAATTTCGTATGAATTAACTCTGAATCTTCATCTGGTTCAGTCGACCAGGGACATCCCCCATAGACTCATGTCGAGTCAAATGAGGACACAAATTTCTCTTGCTATAGACGACAATGTCGTATGAATTGACTCCTGAACCTCCATCTGGTTCAGTCGACCGGGGAAATCCCCCATGGACTCATGTCGAGTCAAATGAAGACCTATATTACTTTCATTCCAGATGACAATTTCGTATGAATTAACATTTGAACCTTCTTCTGGTTCAATCGATCGGGGACATCCCCCATAGACTCATGTCGAGTCAAATGAAGACATGGATTTCTCTCGATCCAGACGACAATGTCATATGAATTAACACCTGAACCTTCTTTTGGTTAAGTCGACCGGGGACATCCCCCATAGACTCATGTCGAGTCAAATGAAGACATGGATTTCTCTCGATCCAGACGACAATGTCGTATGAATTAGCACCTGAACCTTCTTCTAGTTCAGTCGACCGGGGACATCCCCCATAGATTCATGTTAATTCAAATGAAGACATGGATTTCTCTCGATCCAGACGAAAATGTCGTATGAATAACTCTTGAACCTTCATCTTGTTCAGTCGACCGAGGACATCCCCTATAGACTCATGTCGAATCAATTCATAGACTTGGATTACTCAACATCCAAATGATTCATGTCGTATGAAGTATACCCTAAATCTTCATCTGGTTCATTCGACTGGGGACATTCCCCGTGGCTCGTATCAAGTCTAGTTTATAAATATGGACTGCATTTTATCCAGAAGGAACACTAAAAATTGCACAACTTTTCTATTCTAACGTATGAACCATCCATTAACCCAAACGACGAAGGATAGTGCTTAGAACAATACATTCTTTGACAGGTACTCTAACATCCTGTTTCATACGACATGCACTGAAATACTCTCCAGTCAATCACTATTGACTAGGAGAGTAGGGGACAAATTGTATGGGCCAATTTGGACCCTGGGCATTTTTGACTTTTCACTTCAGCCCAATATAAGTGATAGCCCAATCCTCCCAAACAGTACCCGGTATAGACTTGGGCCAATGACCCAATA
>SKCR01030834.1:0-101617 GCA_019454045.1 Zanthoxylum bungeanum
GGTATTGGGATGCGTCCCAAGGTCGAGGCCCCCGTTGTCAGTTGCAGTTATTGGGATGCGTCCCAGAGTCGTAGACCCACTGCATCATATATTCCATTTTTGGGATGCGTCCCCGGGCTGAGGCCCATTTTGTCAGCGGTAGGTATTGGGATGCGTCCCAAGGTCGAGGCCTCCCGTTGTCAGTTGCATTATTGGGATGCGTCCCAGGGGTAGACCCACTGCATCATATATTCCATTTTGGGGATGCGTCCCCGGGCTGAGGCCCATTTTGTCAGCGGTATTGGGATGCGTCCCAGGGTCGAGGCCCCCGTTGTCGGTTGTTGCAGTTATTGGATGCGTCCCAGGGTCGTAGACCCACTACATCATATATTCCATTTTGGGGATGCGTCCCCGGGCTGAGGCCCATTTTGTCAGCGGTATTGGGATGCGTCCCAGGGTCGAGGCCCCCGTTGTCGGTTGCAGTTATTGGGATGCGTCCCAGGGTCGTAGACCCACTGCATCATATATTCCATTTTGGGGATGCGTCCCCGGGCTGAGGCCCATTTTGTCAGCGGTATTGGGATGCGTCCCAGGGTCGATGCCCCCGTTGTCGGTTGCAGTTATTGGGATGCGTCCCAGGATCGAGGTCCACTGCATCATCAACTAAGTTCTAAGCAGCAGGTAAGCCAAGTGGCAGCTGGCGAGCCAGGTAAGTAAAAATGCATTGCACGAACTTTGATAGGATTGTCACTGGCACACACTGAACAAATCCCATCAAAGTGGGGGCGACTGTAGGCATTGCATTTTCGTATACCGAACCCGATGAGGAGTCTTATAAGGAGGCACCGCCTTTTAGTCGTGGAGTTCGCGGAAAATGGCCGAAGGAAAGGTTAAGTCAAGAGATAATACGTTTCGGAATTAATTTGCTAAGTTCGCTCAGAGTTTGCTTGCTGAATGTTCGTTTCAAAGCGTATCTACAACCCAAATCAATCACCGCAAACCCCTCTAAGCCCACCTAAGCACCTAAACCCACATCCAAAGCCCATGAAACCAAAATAGATCAAACACCAAGCCCACCACCCATGAGGCCCACGACCATGACACCAAAATTCACCCTTCTTGCACTATTCAAACATGATTTATCCTTCCACCAATTTACTTTACACCTTTGATCTCACCTTTTACCTTGACACCTAATTTCCAAGGCATTATTAGATCAACCCCACATCATTTAGCCATCAAGCCCCACGCCCATCACAATCCCCTCTCATTTTCTTCATTTTCCATCACCTTTTTTTGAATTTTCAACAAAGGATCACAATTATACATTACCTTCCTTCCATTTCCAAACAAAACTTGTCATTTCATTTCCTTTCCTTTCAACCTTTATTGAATTTTCAACAAAGGATCACAATTATACATTACCTTCCTTCCATTTCCAAACAAAACTTGTCATCAAATTGATTACCTTTCATTATCACTTGCCAATCTCATTAATGCCCTCCATTTGCCTATTTAAACCTTCATTTTTCTGCCTTGGAGAAAAGGATACACATCAAGAAAAGATTAAGCATTTTAGAAGATCAAAACAACCCTCTATCCTCTCCACACATTCACGCCTAAGCCCCTTTCACTGCCCTCCATTGCCGAATTTTAGCCACCATTCACAGCCCTAAAACACACCAAAATAAGCCTCAAATAAAGCCCTAAAGTCGCACTAAACACTCTCCAAACACAGCCCCATTCGCAGCCCCAAAACAGTCCCCAAAAACGCCCCCACTGCACCTTGAACTGACGCATCTTCACCTTCTGTTCTGGTCAGTTTTGGCTGCGACTTTAGCCAGCAAAACAGCCCTAAAATCACCTCCATTTTCCTCCTCAAACCAGTACACAAGTTGCCTCATCCAACCCTCATCATTCACGCCCAAACAGCAGCTCATTACACTCAAAACAGTGACCAAATTCACCAAAACAGTGAGCAAAACACTGAACTCGAAATCCTTTGAGGAACCAAGCAAACGGCCATCCAATACCCCTCCAAATCCACCAAAATAACTTAATACATCACCAACCAGTGAGCAAAGTACGAAGACCTGAAATGCAGCAAAGCGAACTCAAAACAGCGAGCAAAGTGGCAAAACAGTGAGCAAAGCACCAAACAGCGAACCGGTGTGATCGTGGTGATTTAGCCTTTCCGACGGTTGTGTAACGTGCCTCCGAGCAACGAAAAAAAGGTTAGACCTGAGGGTTTATATTACAGAATTTTCTCACATAAAATAATGGTTTAAAATGTATTTTATGAGTTTAGTATGAATGATTAGCTTGACATGTCGTTTAGGATTAATTCACATGAAATAATGGCTTAGCTTAGAATGGTTTTTAAGCATGTTACTTAGAACTAGTTCGCATGAATATTGTTAATTAGTATGTGATGTGATTTCGGGTGAATGGAATATGTGTTCCTTTTTGTGGTATATTGGATAGAAACCCGGACATAAATTCTATAGCCGAATCCAAATGGACGGTATTATGATTTGCACTCGGGATACAATGTCTCGTACCACTTGAAGGATTCACATATTTCATTTCATCCAAACTTGTGTTTGAGCATGATTTAGACTAGTGTGTTATTCATTTTTTATGCATGATTAGGATGTTTAATATGTTATAGTTTTATGCATTGTTAATAGGTTGTTCTTAAGCATGTTGTGTAGACTTGGTTAAAATTGCACAAATCAATTCATTACAAATGACATTAAGTAAGGGACCATTCCGAACCCAACGGTTTGAGGTCTTCCCTTGCGAGGGGAGAGTGCGGCCTTAAATCATTTTCCCGATTCACATCGGGTGGCGACTCCATTATTCTCCGGTTTAGTCTCCCGCGGGCTACTCCGTACTCCCGACCGGGCCGCGAGCCCGGAACAGCAGCGTCGTCCATTTCTGTTGTCTACAATAACAATAACGTGATGGATCATCCGTAAAGGTTACAAAGTATTCATATCCACCTCTAGCCTGACTAGACATGGGCCCACATAGGTCACTATGAACAAGGGCTAACAGTTCGGTGGCACGTGCACCTTTACCGCTAAAAGGTGTTTTAGGCATTTTGCAAAATAAACAAGATTCGCAGACGTCATATAAATTTGCATAAAATCAGTCCAGGTACCCACTCTTCGAAAGTGTGGATATGCGAGTCTTGTTAATGTGTCCCAGATGACAATGCACCATATAAGTTTAATCTTTGTTACTTACTTTAAGCCTTTTGTTTGTTACATTATATGTTTGAGATTGATTTATATTCAAAATATAAAGACCATTATTCACATCAGCACTACATATCTCAATATCATTTTTACACACAAAACACCCAGTGTTTATAAATACAAAAGTATACCCACATTGGGCTAAAAAAGATACATAAATAATATTCCTAGTCAAACTAGGTACATAATAACAGTCTGATAGATTTAGTACATGCCCCGAGGGCAGTTCCAAAAATAAGTCCATACAGCCAAAACAACGACTCTGGTCCCGTTTCCAACTCGTAGATCAATCTCCCCTGAGGCCAGTCTCCTGTTAATCTGTAGATCTTGCACATCAGTACATATATGAGTACCACAACCAGAATCAAAAATCCAATTTTTAAAACTAGAAGTAGACATGTTTATTTCTATAACACACATACCTGAAGCCGGTGCCTTGCCCGCTTTGATTTCCTTCATGTGCGCCTTGTACTCATGGCAGTCACACTTCCAGTGACCCCATTTGCCACACTGAAGGCATACATCTTGGGATTTGTCCTTAGCCTTCTCAGAAGACTTTGATGATTTGGCATTGCCCTTCTTCTTCTTTTCTTTACACCTCCAGTATCCTTTGGCCAAGCCTTGGCAGACTGAGATGTTGAAGCGAAGTGCGCCTCGCGCTTTTGCCATTCAATAGCTCTTTTTTTGCTTCACGCAACATTTCCATCAACTCTCCAAGAGTATGGTCTTGGTTCATCATATTGTAATTCATGATGAACCCGCTCCAGCTGTTAGAAACAGACTGCAAGATCAAATCTATAGAAGTCTCAGCCTCAAAGGTTATGCCTAGCTGACCCAGCTGTTCGATGTCAGCAATCATCTGCGACACATGGTGCTCGACAGATGTACCCTATGACATTCGAGAGCGAAAGAGCTTCTTCTGTAATTCATACATTTGCGATCTAAGGTTAGATCGATGAAGGTCCTTCAATTTTACCATCATAGTATAGGGATCCAATCCCTTGTTCTGGCGATGAAATTGAGGGGTCATTGCAGCGATCATGACGGATTAAGAAGTTGAGTTTTCATCGCTATGAGTCTTCCAAAGCTCAAGCTCGAGCGGCTGTTCAATTCCGAGCTTAGGCCCGAGAGGTCTCTCTATCGTATATAGCATCTGTTGGACAATTATGACCCATAACGTCACTATTTGTAAAAGACATTGTGGTTTTTGTACAAATTAACTATGTGACAATGGAAATTGCATTTTATCATTTTGTAATTTGATTACTTAAATATATATAAATGATAAAAGTCCTTATGATTAGTTCCAGATTATAAGATATGAGACAATATCAATCCATAAAGGTTTAATCATTAAATATCCATAGTCGTAGTATTATCGAGACTGGACATCGATAATGCGAAATATACTAGTATTGCACTTGTGCGTGTTATGAAAGTGTAACAACATATTTCTCATATATTTAAGTATTGGATACTTATGCAAGTGTGATAGGAGGTTGTGTTTACCGATGGTACGGAAACAGCTTCGCTCTAGATAGACCCCTCGAAATCCCATTGGTGGTATGACTATGTGTCTATGGGAATCCGAATCAGGGTAGATGTATTTGGTCTTAACCAAAGACATGCATCGCTAATACTTGCGAAAATCAATACGCTTGGTTTTGGTCGTCTGGGACTTTAACAGGTTTGTGTAAGCCTCTTCTGGGTTTATTGAGAATCGTAGTGTATTGGGTGTGATGTCAAGACGAAAGTATCACTTCAGTCATATGGAGATGATGATCACGCGGGGATACAGAACTGGTACTCTAATGTGTTGCAACCATCGGGATAATATGACAAGGTCATGATTATCTGATTAAAGAGACTAGTTGCTTGTGATCCGATATATGCTTCGTACGGGGCAGACACTATTCCAGCCCCAGGCCTTGCATGTGACATCCGATACTGGATCGTAATACGCAATACTACGTATACTATGCCTGAAAAAGATTACTGGCAACATATTCAGGGATCTCATGGGTCGCTTCCCGAAGATTCACCGATGACGTATGATTCGAACATAATTAATCTATGATTAATTGCGGAGAGATTTTATCTGGGATAAAATAATATTTGAAGAGAGAAAACGATTATTTTGGAATTAATCGATAAAATAATATATTCGATATATTAAATGAAATTAGATTTCATAACAGAAGTAAAATTAGATTTTAATTCGGGCGAACGAATTAATTAAGAATTAATCGCGAGCGACGTAATAGTAATTTTGCTAGGTATAATTATTTAATTAAATTTGATTTAATTACGTCGCAACAGAAAATTTGTTAATTCGGAATTAATGAACCCGAGCCCGGAATGTATTGCGGGCCCACTCGGATTTTGAATTAAGTGGGGCCCATTTGTCACATCACTTGTCTTTCTCATCACTTTTTGGTGATGGAAGTAAATAATGACTTGATGGTAACTCACCAAACACTCAAGTGTGAAAGGTTGAATGACTTTTACCCGAAATCTTGGATTTGGTATATCATTTTAATTTTTTTTTTGAAAAACAATACAACACTTTCACTCACTCTCTATTCTCTCCCATCTCACGCTCACGCCCAACTCCATTTTTCTCTCAAAATTTGGCTTGGCCGAATACACCAAGGAGAAGAATAAAATTTTGTTGCAAAATTTTCAAGGTGCAGCACATCAAAGGATCATATAAGGTGATAGGGAAACCATTCCCAAGAGCTTGGAATCATGATCAAAGCTTGGAGCATTGATACAACATTCAAAGTGAGCTTGGAGCTATCACTCAAGGAGCAAAGTTTTATTATCAACGCATCCTATATCAACGCATCCTCAACAGAGGGTTAGAGGCTCCCGAAAAATAGTATGAGGCCAGTATTGAATTTGTAATTTCGTTCAAATACTTGGCTTTACGCCCTTTCAAATTATTTTCGTCAATAAATATTTATTAGTTGGATTAATATTTTATTATTTTCATGTAACAGTTAGACTGTACCCATACAACGTTAATTGAATAGTTTGACTATTTGTAGGCACTGCATTTTTGCATGTGAGTCCCTATGATGAGTCTCATCTGGAGACACTACCTTTTTAGTTAAGGATATTGCGGGAAACGGTCGTCGGAAGGGAATCGGTATTTCGTTAAAGTTTATCCGCTTGTTTAGCTCCAGGCTCACTCGTTGGACCTCCATTTTAAAGCACATTTAGCCTAAAAAACCCAGAACCATTTAACCTTGGCCCAAACCCACTCACAAAACCAACACACACCTAGCCCACCAAGACAAGGCCCACACGCCCAACTAAGGCCCACACGCCCATTCACACATAATACACACCAAATTAAATCAAATATTAATTAAATTAAGTATTAACTAAATGAAATATTAATTAAATTAAATAAAGATAGAATTAAATCATTTACCAAAATAAATAAACATAAAATAAAATCATGCCTAACTTAGATAAATCAATATATTACATACTAAATTAAAAAAGATGATATGCCTGATTAAAATCAATCATAACAAATTAAAATATTGACTTCCTAATCTAACAAATTAAATGCCTAATCCTAACCAATCAAATATATTGTATTCCTAATCTAAACCAAATTTGTCCCCCCTCAATCTTTGACCTTCCTTGTGAGACAAGGAGAAGCCCTAGCCCTTCTCTATATAAACAACCCCTAACCAAGACATGCATCCCCCCAGCCTCCACTCGTCACTTCACTGCCTCAACGCACGGTCAGCACACAACACCTGGCCCACTCCACACCGACAACAACAATTGCCATCAAACACGCAGCCACAGCTCACCGACCAAGCCACCAAGACTCACGCCACACTGCCACCAAACAATACATATGCAAAATATAAAACAATAAACCCTCAAACACAGCCCCATAAGCCTCCCTCATATCACCGAAAAATACACCAATACAGCAGCCCTTTGCACGTCAAAAACACAGCCCCATAAGCCTCCCTATATCACTGAAACAACAGCCCCGTAAACCTCCCTGCAGTATCGAAAAATTGCACTCCTATTAGCCCTAAAAAAAGTCCCTAAAATCCCTAAACCAGTAACATAAAAACTGCACTTATAACCCTTAAATAATCACACAAAAATTGCACTTAAAACCCACAAAAGAACACCTAAAACAGTCCCCTATACACCTGAAACAGTGATCAATAATACGGCAGCGAAACCGCGAGGAAACAGCAGCAAAACGGAGGTCAAAACAGTAGCTTGAGCAGCGAAACAGTGAGGTAAAACGCAAACCAGTGAACCAGAAAAGTTGCGGTGTGATAGCCCTTCCGACGGCCGTGAAACGCGAGTTCGAAAGTCGACATAAAAGGTTAGACCTGAGGGTATTTTCCACATTGTTTTCTGTTTTATTTTCATTATTCATTGAGTATTGTTTGCATGATTGTTATGTGGAAATGCATGTTGTGGCCCTTGAGTAGATAAATGTGCATGTATTATGAAATGTTGTATGTTGTGGCCTTGGAATAAAATGAAGAGGTGTCAACTCTCACGGTATATCGGATGGAAACCCATACATAAATTTCATATCCGATTCTGAATGGACGGTAGTATGATCTGTACTCGGGATACAACTCCACGTACCGCTTGAGTAAACGACACTTTCTTTTATTTTATGTTGCTTTGATTATTTATTATTTGTCATTCAAATTCCGCATGTTACTTGTTTATGCATGATGCATGATGCGATCGAGCGCATGGGCTTACTTGTTACTTGTTGCACTTAAAAGGTTCTCAATTTGAGAAGAAAAGCCTAAAAGGCTACCTTTACCACGATATTTTCCGTGTCTTTCATCTATTGATTGCATCATTTACCTTCGTCTTGGCTCAACGTATCGTATTACAATTCATATATCTATGTCATGATAGCATTTGAGTATTATTTCTTGTGGTATATCAGATGTAAACCCAGACATAAATTCCGTAGCCGATTCAAAATGGACGGTAGTGCGGTCTGTACTTGGGATACAATTCCACGTACCACTTGGAAAAGTGCTCACATGTGTGCTTGTGTGGTTAGTGTGTGTGCCTGTGTCTTTCGTGAATATAATATGCCAATGAAGTTGTATGTTCGTTGCTACTTTGATGTACTTTCAAGCATGCAATCTTAGATGTGAAATATATGTAAATTTAGGTGTAAGTTTTATCTTCTACATGTGAATTTAGAAGCATGATACTCTTGGAAATAAGTGTTACTTAAACTTGATTAAATTATTACATAAATCCTTTCATTACAAGTGACATAAGTAAGGGACCATTCCGAACCCAACGGTTTGAGGTCTTCCCTTGCGAGGGGTGAGTACGGCCTTAAATCTCATTTTCTCGGTTTACAATGGGTGGCGACTCCATTATTCTCCGGTTTAGTTCCCCGTGGCTACTCCGTACTCCCAACTAGGCCGCGAGCCTGGAACAGCATGCGTCGCCCAGTTTCTGTGTCCCACAGTCTGGCGACTCCACTGGGGATAGAGAATCGGCCCCGAAATATTATCTTGTAATGTTTGGATTTATGTTCTAATTGACTGTTTCTATAGTGGATAAAATGAGGGTTTAATCAATGGCATATTGAGGCTAGGTAATGGTTTGGTGTCTTTCTTCATTCACTACCTTCCTAGAAGGAAAAAGCTGTGAAGGCACCTATATGTCCATCTACCCTTAGCCTATTGTGATTGACTAATTTGGAGGACTCGTTGTTTATTCCTGTCACCAAGCGATAAGAGCCTAAGAGGCTAGGGTACTTAAGAGAGCCTCGCTCCACCCTCCTTCTGGGGAATCTACAACGGGAAATCCATTTGACAGTCAGTCACACACCATAGCTCATTGGCACGTACCTTAATGTATAAAAAAGGGTGTGCTCACTTGGTCGCTCGAACCCTTGATTGGGGAGGCCTAGTTGTGGGCCATCCTTCGCCGGTGAGAGCCTTTGTCTACACTCTTGCGAACCCACCCATAGACCGGGGTTGTATGGTTAAAGTAACAATTATTTCCTTGAGTATGTGCTTGTGGACCATCCTCATTTGGATGCAGTTAGACTATTGTATGAAATGCGAACTTGCTGGGCCATTTAAACTAATGCGAGTTCGTACCTTATGACCATTAGGCCCAAAGCTTCTGAAATGTTGATGGGCCATTTTGTAGAAATCATTGTTTTATGTTTGCATTACCTTTCTTTTATGCTTGTGTTTGGGAACATCGCAGTTTGGATCCATTTGGACCATTTGTCATGGGATATGGGCTTGTTGGGCCATTTAAACTGGGACAAGAACGTATTTTATGACGATTGGGCCAAAGGCTTCTAAGTGATTGATGGGCCACTTTGTGATTGTGTTCGGAACATTACCATTTGGAATTAGTTGGGCCCCTTGCCATAAGATGTGTACTCGTTGGGCCATTTAAACTGGGACGAGTTCACTCCTATGACAGTTAGCCTAAAAACTTCTAAAATGATAACGGGCCGATTTGTTTGAAAATTTTAGTTGATTTGGTACGTTATATATATTACATGCATCTCATGCACCTCATACATACATATGTCATGTTAACACCTTCTATGTCTCAAAAAGACATCATAGATACCGTTTAGGTTAGAGAAGGAACAAGGCTCATTAAAAGACCGGTAACAGATATGAGTACATCAGATAATGAGGTATCCCAGATAGATCAGTTGGAAAATGGTTTCACCAAAATTACCGAACAGTTGCAAGCCTTGACTATCGCCATGGCAAATATGGCTGTACCCCGTGCTGGGAGAAATTCTGAGAATATGAGGCGTGAGGAGCCTCCGAATGGGTTGGGGGATGATATCCCCACTTTTTATGATGACATGGCAGAGTATGCAACAGGCAGAGTGATTGGGTCTCAGGCAGAATTTCAGAAGCTTCGGGATCAGGTTGAAACAGTTACCCGCAAAATGAGGGGTAAACATGAAGAGTTGTTAGATTATGAGGCAATGACCTTCGGAGAACAACTGCCAGCTCAGTTTAAAATGCTCGACATGGCCAAGTTTAATGGGAATGGAGACCCGAGAGTCCATCTGCAGCAATATGTCTCAGTTATGAGTTCAGTGGGCCTATCACATCGCCAAGTCCAAAAGATGTTTGGGATGTCACTCGAGGGGGCATCTGTGGTTTGGTATCATAGCCTTGAGAAGAAGGTTAAGGAAGATTGGAGAGAACTAGCTGATGCTTTTCTGAAGCAATATGTTACAGACTTAGAGATTGACATGTCACTCCGTGATTTGGAGAACACTAAACAGAAGCCAGAGGAAAGTTTCAAAGAGTATGTGGATCACTGGAGAAGCCAGCTTTTGAAAATACAGACTCGGCCTTCAGAGAAATACCAAATTAAGATGATTATCAAGGGCACAAAGCCCTCTATTTATGGTAAGCTGAGGAGGATGACCTCCATGATTACTGATTTCCGACAGTTGAGAGAGACTGTTATGGATATTGAAGAAGAGGAGGCTGAAAACAGAAAGTTTTATGGCCAGAATAGAAGAACTTTTGGGGGGCATTCTGAGACTAAACCCGCTACTGCCGAGGTTGCTGCCATCAAGAACTGGCATGTCTCTAACCTGGGGAAGTCGTTATCTAAGGTGCTTGAGAAGTTGAAGGGACAAGGACTCCTAAAACCCTTAGAGCCTAAACCACTTCCAGATCCTATACCACCCAACCTTGACCTAAGCCTGTATTGTCACTTCCATCAGAGGAGAGGCCACGAAACTGACAACTGCACCCGCCTTAGGCATGAAATCCAAAACCTCATCGATGCTCACAAAATACCCGACCCAGAGAAAGAACAACCCAACACATATTGGAACCCCCTACCAAATTACCACTCCGTTCCACCACCCACCTACATGATCAACTCTGGATTGCTCGAAACTTTTGTCCTCCAAACCCTTAACCACCAAGCTTCTTACATGGAGATAGGGGATGATAGTGAAGAACCATAGGTCAAGAAATAAGGCAATGATGCGAATGATGAAGTTGTTCCTCTTAGTTTATTTGATCCTGCATTTTTAATATAGACATTGATTTGGTCTACCTGTTCGAACCATTTCTTAAATGATAATAAAGACGTTCATTTTGTTTACATGCCTGAGTCTCTCCATCCAACCTGCAACATGAGTATATTTGAGAAAAGCATTCAACCCTGGTACTATGAAATTCAGTGATGTTTAGAACACGGGGAATCTTCGGAAGCAACAACAGTACAGTCAGTTTCAGAAATGAATCAGTATCAGCTTGGGGGCGAGGCCCACATCATCAGCATCAGTTTAGGGGCTTAGGCCCACATCAGCATCAGTTTGGGGATGACTCCCAGGGCCGAGGCCCACATCAGTATCAGCTTAGGGCCAAGGCCCACATTAGTTTCAGTTTTGGGGATGAGTCCCAGGGCCGAGGCCCACATAAGTTACAGTTTGGGGATGAGTCCCAGGGCCGAAGCCCACATCAGTATCAGCTTAGGGCGAGGCCCACATCAATATCAGCCCAGGGCCGAGGCCCACATCAGTATCAGTCTGGGGCTGAGGCCCACATCAGTATCAGTCTGGGGCTAAGGCCCACATCTGTATCAGTCTGGGGCTGAGGCCCATATCAGTATCAGTTAGGGCCGAGGCCCACATCAATATCAGCCCAGGGCCGAGGCCCACATCAGTATCAGCATCAGTTTAGGGCTGAGGCCCACATCAGTATCAGTCTGGGGCTGAGGCCCACATCAGTATCAGCTTGGGGCAAGGCCCACATCAGCATCAGTTTAGGGCCGAGGCCCACATCAATATCAGTTTAGGGGCTGAGGCCCACATCAATATCAGTTTAGGGCTGAGACCCACATCAATATCAGTTTAGGGCCGAGACCCACATCAATATCAGCTTGGGGGCGAGGCCCACATCAGTATCAGCATCAGTTTAGGGGCTGAGGCCCACATCAGTTTCAGTTTTGGGGATGAGTCCCAGGGCGGAGGCCCACATCAGTTTCAGTTTAGGGACGATTCCCAGGGGTGAGCCCACATCAGCATCAGTTTGGCCGAGTATGGCACTCCGAAAGTGGAGCATGGTTCGAAAATGGACTAGTATCACATCTCGCCGAAAATGGCACTCCGAAAGTGGAGCATGGTTCGAAAATGGACTACTTTCACATCTCGCCGAAAATGGCACTCCAAAAATGGAGCACGGTTCGGAAATGGACCAAGGAAGGCCTAACCCATCGGAATAGGATACATATCCATGCATACATGCATACATATCACATACATGCAATGTTTGTTTTGTGTTCGCAGGTTTTTAGCAGCAAAGACCATCTCATCAAATAACGGTTCAAAAATTAGCCACATTCTCACACAGCACGGTTCGGAAATGGACCGCTACCACAACAGATGCGGTAGCCCTTCCTTGTGAGACAAGGAGAAGCCCTAGCCCTTCTCTATATAAACAACCCCTAACCAAGACATGCATCCCCCCAGCCTCCACTCGTCACTTCACTACCTCAACGCACGGTCAGCACACAACACCTGGCCCACTCCACACAAACAGCAACAATTACCATCAAACACGCAGCCACATCTCACCGAACAAGCCACCAAGACTCACGCCACACTGCCACCAAACAAGACATATGCAAAATATAAAACAATAAACCCTCAAACACAGCCCCATAAGCCTCCCTCATATCACCAAAAAATACACCAATACAGCAGCCCTTTGCACGTCAAAAACACAGCCCCATAAGCCTCCCTATATCACCGAAACAACAGCCTCGTAAACCTCCTTGCAGTACCGAAAAACTGCACTCCTATTAGCCCTCAAAACAGTCCCTAAAATCCCTAAACCAGTAACATAAAAACTGCACTTATAACCCTTAAATAATCACACAAAAATTGCACTTAAAACCCACAAAAAGAACACCCAAAACAGTCCCCTATTCACCTGAAACAGTGACCAATAATACGGCAGTGAAACCACGAGGAAACAGCAGCAAAACGGAGGTCAAAACAGTAGCTTGAGCAGTGAAACAGCGAGGTAAAACGCAAACCAGTGAACCAGAAAAGTTGCGGTGTGATAGCCCTTCCGACGGCCGTGAAACGCGAGTTCGAAAGTCGACATAAAAGGTTAGACCTGAGGATATTTTCCACATTCATTTTCTGTTTTATTTTCATTATTCATTGAGTATTGTTTGCATGATTGTTATGTGGAAATGCATGTTGTGGCCCTTGAGTAGATAAATATGCATGTATTATGAAATGTTGTATGTTGTGGCCTTGGAATAAAATGAAAGAGGTGTCAACTCTCGCGGTATATCAGATGGAAACCCAGACATAAATTTCATATCCGATTCCAAATGGACGGTAGTATGATCTGTACTCGGGATACAACTCCACGTACCGCTTGAGTAAACAACACTTTCTTTTATTTTATGTTGCTTTGATTTATTTATTATTTGTCATTAAAATTCCGCATTTTACTTGTTTATGCATGATGCATGATGCGATCGAGCGCATGGGCTTACTTGTTACTTGTTTGCACTTAAAAGGTTCTCCATTTGAGAAGAAAAGCCTAAAAGGCTACATTTACCACGATATTTTCCGTGTCTTTCATCTATTGATTGCATCATTTACCTTCGTCTTGGCTCAACGTATCGTATTATAATTCATATATCTATGTCATGATAGCATTTGAGTATTATTTCTTGTGGTATATCGGATGGAAACCCAGACATAAATTCCGTAGCCGATTCAGAATGGACGGTAGTGCGGTCTGTACTTGGGATACAATTCCACGTACCACTTGGAAAAGTGCTCACATGTGTGCTTGTGTGGTTAGTGTGTGTGCCTGTGTCTTTCGTGAATATAATATGCCAATGAAGTTGTATGTTCGTTGCTACTTTGATGTACTTTCAAGCATGCAATCTTAGATGTGAAATATATGTAAATTTAGGTGTAAGTTTTATCTTGTATATGTGAATTTAGAAGCATGATACTCTTGGAAATAAGTGTTACTTAAACTTGATTAAATTATTACATAAATCCTTTCATTACAAGTGACATAAGTAAGGGACCATTCCGAACCCAACGGTTTGAGGTCTTCCCTTGCGAGGGGTGAGTGCGGCTTTAAATCTCATTTTCCCGGTTCACACCGGTGGCGACTCCATTATTCTCTGGTTTAGTCCCCCGTGACTACTCCGTACTACCAACTAGGCTGCGAGCCTGGAACAGCATGCGTTGCCCAGTTTCTGTGTCCCACACTATTGCAATTAGGATGACAGGAAAGTTGAGCATTAGATATATTATCATGGGCGACAATGTCTTTAATGGCGCGAACTTTCAAGATTGGGATATGAATCTCAGGATTGTCCTGGGATCCGAGAAGTTGCTCTACACTATAGAGAGACCTTTTTGGCCAAAGCCTAGATCTGATCAGATAGTTGAGCTAGAGCTTTGGAAGACTCATAGCGATGACAACTTCACTGCTCAATCTATAATGCTTGCTGCTTTGACTCAACAATTCCATCGTCAGAACAATGGATTGGATCCATATAATATGATGGCGAAGTTGCATGATCTTCATCGATCTAATCTGAGATCGCAGAGATATGAGTTGCAGAAGAAGCTCTTTCGCGCTTGCATGTCAGAGGGTACATCTGTTGATCACCATGTGTCGCAGATGATTGCTGACATTGAGCAGCTGAGACAAATGGTCATTGTTTTTTAGGCGGAGACTTCTATAGATTTGATCTTACAGTCTCTGCCCGACACTTGGAGTGGGTTAATCATGAACTATAATATGATGAACAAAGACCATACTCTTGGAGAGTTAATGTCCACACTGCACGAAGCAGAAAAAGAGCTCCTAAAGGGCAAGAAGTGCGAGGCGTACTTCGCTTCAACATCTCAGTCTTCGAGGGCTTGGCCTAAGACGACTGGTGGTGTGAAGAAGAAGAAGAAAAAGAAGGGCAAAGCCAAATCATCAAAACCTTCTGGGAAGGGTAAGGACAAATCCCAAGATGTATGTCTGCAGTGTGGTAAGCGGGGTCACTGGAAGCGTGACTGCCGCGAGTACAAGGCACACATGAAGGAAATCAAAGCGGGCAAGGCACCGGCTTCATGTATGTTTGTTATAGAAATAAACATGTCTACTACTAATTTTAAAAATTAGATTTTTGATTCTGATTGTGGTACTCATATATGTATTGATGTGCAGGATCTGCAGATTAGCAGGAGACTGGCCTCAGGAGAGATTGACCTCCACGTTGGAAATGGGACACGAGTCGCCGTTTTGGCCGTTGGCACTTATATTTTGGAACTGCCCTCGGGGCATGTACTTAAACTTACAGACTGTTATTATGTACCTAGTTTGACTAGGAATATTATTTCTGTATCTATGTTAGCCCAATGTGGGTATACTTTTGTATTTAGAAACACTAGGTGTTTTATGTATAAAAATGATATGGAGATGTGCACTGCTGATGTAAATAATGGTTTTTATATTTTGAATATAAATCAATCTCAAACATATAATGTAACAAACAAAATTCTTAAATTAAGTAACAAATATGAAGTTTATATGTGGCATTATCGTCTGTGACATATTAACAAGACTCGCATATCCACACTTTCGAAGAGTGGGTACTTGGACGGATTTGATCCAAATTCATATGACGTCTGCGAATCTTGTTTATTAGGCAAAATGCCTAAAACACCTTTTAGCGGAAAGGGTGTGCGTGCCACTGAACTGTTAGCCCTCATTCATAGTGACGTATGTGGGCCCATGTCTAGCTAGGCTAGAGGTGATTTGAATTTTTTTTAACCTTTACGGATGATGCATCGCGTTATGGTTATGTGTATCTTATGAGCACAAGTCGGAAACCTTTGAGAAATTCAAAGAGTTTCGACACGAAGTAGAAAAATAGATCGTCAAAAGTATTAAGATATAACGGTCGGACCGTGGTGGCGAATACTTAAGCAATGAGTTTCTTGATTACTTGAAAGAATATGGTATTCTTTCACAGTTGACTCCTCCCGGAACACCGCAATTAAACGGTGTGTCCGAACGGAGAAACCGAACTTTGTTAGACATAGTAAGGTCTATGATGAGTCACACAGAGCTACCTATTTCCTTCTGGGGATATGCATTGAAAAGTGAAATACTTCTTTTGAATAAGGTTCCGTCAAAGTCTGTTCAACAGACTCCGTATGAAATATAGACAGGAAAGAAACCAAGTTTCTCATTCTTGAAGATTTGGGGATGCTGGGCATACGTCAAACGTTTGGAAGGTACTAAACTAGAACCCAAATCAGATAAATGCCTATTTGTAGGATATCCTAGGGAAACCAAAGGATATTACTTCTATCACCCACAAGAGAACAAAGTATTTGTTGCTCTACATGCGGTTTTCCTTGAGAAGGAATTTCTAAATACAGTGGTAAGTGAGAGGAAAGTAAAACTCGATGAAAATCGGAGTGATACTGTTCCAGGCACAAAATCCTTAACGGAACATAAACAGTTCATTAGGGATGAGACTGTACCACAATCTTCGAATACACAAGAACCGCGTAGGTCGGAGAGAGTCAGAAAACAACCTAAGTGGTATGGGTTTCTGATCTCACCTCATGTGGATATTAATCTTATTGAGGAAGACGAGCTGGCTACGTATGATGAAGCAATACAAGGTATCGACTCCAAATTATGGCAAGATGCCATGATGTCCGAAATGGATTCCATGTACACCAACCAAGTCTGGAAACTGGTTGATGCACCCGAAGGCGTAAAGCCTATTGTTTGCAAATGGGTCTTCAAGAGGAAGACCGCCATGGATGGCAACATACAAACATACAAAGCTATGGCAGATGGACGTCAAAATCGCTTTCCTTAACGGAAACCTTTTGGAGGATGTTTATATGCAATAGCCTGACGGTTTTGTCATACCAAAACATGCGAACAAGGTTTGCAAGTTAAATCGATCCATTTATGGATTGAAGCAAGCATCGCGTTCTTGGAACCAACGTTTTGATGAGAACATAAAAGAATATGATTTCGTTCAAAACGAGGATGATCCTTGTGTATATAAGAAGGTTAGTGGGAGCGCACTGACATTCATTGTCCTTTACGTTGATGATGTATTGCTTATTGGCAATGACATTCCCATGCTACAATCGGTGAAACCTTGGCTTTCATTAAAATTCTCCATGAAAGATCTGGGAGAAGCAGCCTTTATTCTAGGACTAAAGATCTACCGAGATAGATCTAGAAAGCTGCTTGGACTCTCCCAGAGCACATATATTGACAAAGTGTTGAAGAGATTCAACATGGATCAGTCCAAGAGGGGACTGTTGCTAGTGTCACATGGCGTCACTCTATCTAAGGACAAGTATCCTAAAACTCAAGATGACAGAGACAACATGAGTCAGATTTCATTCGCCTCGGCATTCGGATCGATCATGTATGCCATGATATGTACGCGACCTGATGTCTGGTATGTTTTGAGCATGTGTAGTCGCTATCAGACCGATCCAGGTGAAGTTCACTGGATGGCGATTAAGAATATCCTTAAGTATCTTAGACGAACTAATGATGCTTTCTTAATCTATGGGGATGGAGAACTTGAGGTAACTAGGTTTACCGATGCAAATTTCCAAACCGATAAAGACGACTGTAAGTCACAATCCGGGTATATATTTTGTTTGAACATTGGAGTAGTAAGTTGGAAATCTTCCAAGCAAGAGACTGTTGCTGATTCAACAACAGAAGTGGAATACATTGCTGCAGCTGAAGCAGCAAAAGTGGCAGTTTGGATCCATAAATTCCTAATTGGATTAAGAGTAGTTCCGTTAGTAGCTGATCCCGTTCCATTGTATTGTGACAATAACGGGGCTGTAGCGCAGGCTAAGGAACCGCGATCTCATCAACGATCCAAGCATGTTCTTCGACGTTTCCATCTGATTCGTGAGATCATACATCGTGGCGATGTGAAGATCGAGAAGGTCGCATCAGAGGACAACATAGCAGATCTGCTGACGAAAGCTATTCCTCAACAAAAGTTTGAGCGAAATGTAAATAGTTCAGGTGTTAGATGCTTGAGTGACTGACTATAGGCCAAGTGGGAGATTGTTGGACAATTATGAATTATAGCGTCACTATTTGTAAAAGACATTGTGGTTTTTGTAAAAATTAATTATGTGACAATGGAAATTACATTTTATCATTTTGTAATTTGATTACTTAAATATATATAAATGATAAAAGTCATTATGATTAGTTATGGATTATAAGATATGAGACAATATCAATCCATAAAGGTTTAATCATTAAATATCCATAGTCGTAGTATTATCGAGACTGGACATCGATAATGCGGAATAGACTAGTATTGCACTTGTGCGTGTTATGGAAGCGTAACAACATAGTTCTCATATATTTAAGTATTGGATACTTATGCAAGTGTGATAGGAGGTTGTGTTTACCGATGGTACGGAAACAGCTTCGCTCTGGATAGACCCCTCGGAATCCCATTGGTAGTATGACTATGTGTCTATGGGAATCCGAATCAGGGTAGATGTATTTGGTCTTAACCTGAGACTTGCATCGCTAGTACTTGCGACAATCAATACGCTTTGGTTTTGGTCGTCTGGGACTTTAACAGGTTCTGTGTACGCCTCTTCTGGGTTTATTGAGAATTGTAGTGTATGTGTGATGTCACGACAGAAGTATCACTTCAGTCATATGGAGATGATGATCACGCAGGGATACAGAACTGATACTCTAATGTGTTGCATCAATCGGGATAATATGACAAGGTCATGATTATCCGATTAAAGAGACTAGTTGCTTGTGATCCGATATATGCTTCGTACAGGGCAGACACTATTCCAACCCCAGGCCTTGCATATGACATCCGATATTGGATCGTAATACGCAATACTACGTATACTACGCCTGACAAAGATTATATATTCATTTAAGAATATTTCTGGAGAATTGGGTAGGCACGATGCTTTGCTAGAAGCCAACCATGTCTCGTAAATCGGTAAGAACGTAGTACGAGGTACTCACGTGTTCGGATAGTCCGACGACCGGATTTACTGCCAACATATCCAGGGATCTCATGGGTCACTTCCCGAATATTCACCAATGACGTATGATTCGAACATAATTAATCTATGATTAATTACGGAGAGATTTTATCTGGGATAAAATACTATTTGAAGAGAGAGAACGATTAATTTGGAATTAATCGATAAAATAATATATTCGATATATTAAATGAAATTAGATTTCATAACGGAATTAAAATTAGATTTTAATTCGGGCGAACGAATTAATTTAGAATTAATTCGCGAGCGACGTGAATAGTAATTTTGCTAGGCATAATTATTTAATTAAATTTGATTTAATTACGTCGCAACGAAAAATTCTTTAATTCGGAATTAACGAACCCGAGCCCGGAATGTGTTTGCGGGCCCACTCGGATTTTGAATTAAGTGGGGCCCACTTGTCACATCACTTGTCTTTCTCATCACTTTTTGGTGATGGAAGTGAGTAATGACTTAATGGTAACTTACCAAAAACTCAAGTGTGAAAGGTTGAATGACTTTTACAGAAATCTTGGATTTGGTATATCATTTAATTTTGTTTTTGAAAAAAAAATACAACACTTTCACTCACTCTCTCTTCTCTCCCATCTCACGCCCAAACTCCATTTTTCTCTCAAATTTTGTCTTGGCCGAATACACTAAGGGGAAGAATAAAATTTTGTTGCAAAATTTTCAAGGTGCTAGCACATCAAAGAATCATATAAGGTGATAGGGAAACCATTCCCAAGAGCTTGGAATCAAGATCAAAGCTTGGAACGTTGATACAACATTTAAAGTGAGCTTGGAGCTATCACTCAAGGAGCAAAGTTTTGTTATCAACACATCCTATATCTGTTCAAAGTGAGTATAATTACGCTATTCTCCTTTACGTATTCACATTATTTTATGTTTGGATTGATCTTGGGATGACCTTAGAAACCCAACAGCATATTCTCGGCCTCCAGGACAATCCTGAGGTTCATGTCCCAGCCAGGAAAGTTCGCACCATTAAAGACATTTTCGCCCATGATAATGTCTCTAACGTTGATCTTTCTCGCCATCTTAATTCTACAATTGTTACAAGAAAATAATAAATTATTAGTCCAACTAATAAATACATAAAATGATGAAATAATTTGAACGCGCGTAATGCCAAGTTTTTGAACGAAATTGCAAATTCAATACTGGACTCCCACTATTTTCCGGCGAGCCTCTAACCCTCTGTTGAGTACTCGGGAAACCTAGTTTCCTAGTGGCTAGGATCCCGTTAAATAACACACAACCTTGACTTTGGCCAACAAGTTGTATGATATTTAACTAGGTAGATCTCTAAGATCAATTGGATCTCATCCAATTCCTAGATCCGGTAGGTGGACCTCCAAGTCTGAAACATATACACAATGTATATGCCAATATATCCAATATATTTTCCTAACATTTTCCTCTGAATCAACTAAGCATTGGCTTTGGCTCAACAAGCTTAATGATTTCAGTTAAGCGGGACCCATTGACAGTGGGAAAGCTTCGTAATCCATGTCGATGAACAAGAAGTGACCTTGACTTTGGTCAACAAATCACAGCTTGCCCAAGACATGCGATATGGAACAAAGCTTTCGTGGTTCAAACACATCCGCGATGGACATTGATCTTGACTTTGGCCAACAAACCAATGCCAATCTTGGATCTTGAGAGAGAACCATTCAATGGAAGGAAAATGCTTAATATTTGTTTGGGGGTTTTTCGCGTAAATTGGCAACCAATTTATTATCTTTGATTAGGTCTCAACATACACCCTTAAGCATGCATTCTAAAAGCATAATAAGGCGTGTAATAAATAATAATGATATGCGGATGGATATTCAACAAATTATTCCTAGAAAAAATCTCTCCATTTCCTCTCCCAGGCTAGCACTATTTTAACTTCTACCCAATTATATAATACAATAAAGAAACCTCATTACATTGAGGGGAATTGGTGAGAAGAGAATTACAAAGAGTCAAGAGATAAAGGCTGGACAGGCAGGTCCAATTTAATAAATTCTAAATCTATTAAAACAATTTCCAAAACTGCCCTCACCGTTCTAATATCCATCCGATATACATTATTCATACAATACATCCATTTATTCACACCAAGCATGTTCTTCAATCAATCTAATCCAATTAATTAATCTTTGAATTAAATGATCATCCAATGTTCAAACAACGATTTGATTTGCGCGAGTCCAGCTCGTTTAAGAATAAGTACTCAAAGTGCGTATTCTTGAATTATATCGAACTACAATTTTAAATCCAATTTGATTTGTATTCAATACTAATTCGTATTTAATTCTAAATTAAATAATTACACTTTATTAATGTGCCTTTTAGACTTAGATTCTAAATCCAATCTTAATGGGTCTCAAAGGCCCAATTAACATCCAATGTCAATTTAATTAAAGTCTAATGGGCTTTTAATTAATTCATAAGGCATGAGCTTTGGCCAATATGGGTCAAACCCAAATGCCAAGGCCCAATAAAGGAATCACCCTATTTGCCATAAAATTGATTTCGGCCCATTAGGCCCAATTAAATTTAAAAGGCCCATTTATTATATTTGGACTTCATGGGATGGTTTTAGGTCCAATTTGGATCCAATCCAATTGTCCTAAACCAACTTGGCCCAACCAAGCCCATTAGGCCCAAATATAACAATTTTAGCCCAATTCCAAATTAAAGCCTAATTAATTAAATTCAATATTTTAAATATCACAATTTATTTAATTAAAGTGTATAGCCATAATTAATTATTTAAATTAACATTTCCAAAACACCAATTTAATTAATTAAGCATGCCTGATCATTTTCAATACATGTCCAACATAATTGAAGCAAAATCAACTCTAACATGCTTCTTAAGGCTCACGGCATTTCATGCATTTTTTATATCCAATTTTTATTTTCAATCCAATTAAATCACAAATCAATATACTCATGCATTTAAACACATCCAATGGTCTAAAATCAAAAAAATCCCATGAGTTTCTAAGGTCCATATATTCGGCCATGTCATTCAATTTAGGGAAAATTAATCTAATCAATTTTTCTCAAAATTAATCATGCATAACTCTAAGTTATCATAATCTAAGCATAACCAAACTTTCAATTTGAAGAAATCATGCATAAATCACAAAAGCCTCAAATTAAAGTCTATGAACCTAATCCATTTCATGCTTAATTTGGCTCATGATACCATTATTGGGTTCCCTAAGAACATCCCAATGATCTATTTAAGCATAAACATGTGTGAATAATCAAAGTAATTGCGGAAAAGATACTTACTTTGATCGGTTAATGGATGTGTAGATCACAAAATTTTGCCTCCTTGAGAAGTGCTCCAAGCTCCTCTTTGTATGAATGGTTGAGCTCCAAGCTTGATCTTTGAATTCCAAACTCAATGGGAAAATTTCCCTAACACATTTGAATGACTCCTTTATATGCTAGCACTCAAGAGTTTTGAAGCAAAAATCAAGAAGCAAGAACCCTAGGTTCACGCCAATATGAGAGAAAATAGAGAAGTGGTTTTCGGCCTTGGGAGAGAAAGTGAGAAAGTAATGTGTTTTTTGATTTTTCAAAAATCAAAATAATCAATTACCAAACTTCCAAAGTTAGTAAAGGTCTATCACAAGTCAAAAATATAATAAGCTTGTGTAAGAAACAAACAATCACTAACTAACAACTTCCATCAACATAAAGCGATGAGATTGACTAGTTATGTGACTTGATGTGGGCCCCACTTTAATTCAAAATCTGAGTGGGCCCGCTAAACACATATCGGGCTCGGTTTCGTTAATTCCGAATTAACGAATTTTCCGTTGCGACATTAATTAAATATTAAAGTCGCTTACGAATTAATTCTAAATTAATTCGTTCGCCCGAATTAAAATCCAATTTTAATTCCGCTTAGAAATCTAATTTCATTTAAGATATCGAATATATTAATTAAATGATTAATTCCAAATTAATCATTTTCTCTCTTCTATTCGAATTTTAAATTCTTTCCGCAATTAATCCTAGATTAATTTTCTCTCTCTTACAATTAATCCTAGATTAATTCTGTTCAAGTCATATGTCATCGGTGAATCTTCGGGAAGCGACCCATGAGATCCATGGATATGTTGACAGTAAATCCGGTCGTCGGACTATTCGAACACGTGCGTACCCGATACCATTTTCTTACCGATTTACAAGACATGGTTGGCTTCAAGCAAAGCGCCGTGCCTACCCAATTCTCCAGAAATATTCTTTTAAGGAATATATAATCTTTCTCAGGCGTAGTATACATAGTATTGTGTATCGCGATCCAGTATCGGATGTCACATGCAAGGCCTGGGGTTGGAATAGTGTATGCCCCGTACGAACCATATATCGGATCATTAGCAACTAGTCTCTTTAATCGGATAATCACGACCTTGTCATATTATCCCGATAGTTGCAACATAATAGAGTACTAGTTCTGTATCCATGCGTGATCATCATCTCCATATGACTGAAGTGATACTTCCATCTTGACATCACACCCAATACACTACGATTCTCAATAAACCCAGAAGAGGCGTACATAGAACCTGTTAAAGACCCGGACGACCAAAACCAAAGCGTATTGATTGTCGCAAGTATTAGCGATGCAAGTCTCTGGTTAAGACCAAATACACCTACCCTGATTCGGATTCCCATAGACACATAGTCATACTACCAATGGGATTCCGAGGGGTCTATCTAGAGCGAAGCTGTTTCCATACCATCGATAAACACAACCTCCTATCACATTTGCATAAATATCCAATACTCAAATAAATGAGAACTATATTGTTACGCTTCCATAACACGCACAAGTGCAATACTAGTCTATTCCGCATTATCGATGTCCAATCTTGATAATACTACGACTAGGGATATTAATGATTAAACCGTTATGGATTGATACTGTCTCATATCTTATTAATCCGTAACTAATCATAAGGACTTTTATCATTTATATATTCAAGTAGTCTAATTACAAAATGATAAAATAACAATTTCCTTTGTCACATAGTTAATTTGTACAAAAACCATAATGTCTTTTACAAATAGTGACGCTATAGGTCAAAATTGTCCAACACATGCCATATTCGATCTATGTACAGTTAGGGCTTGGTGAGATTAAACGTACATCAGTAGCTTTACAGTTAGCTGACCGATCCACTAGAACATCACAGGGAGTAGCTGAGGATGTTCTAGTTCAAATCGATAAATTCAACTACCCCGTTGATTTCCTTATCTTAGACACCCAGTCTGTGGTTAACACTGAGTCCAAAATTTTAGTGTCCTACACATGCCACAAGATCACTAAGATGATTTGTGTGTGAATAAATCAAAGACAAGTTGTGGAAATTACTTACTTTGATCGGTTGAGATTTCAAAAATTTCAAGAGATGAAGCTCCAAGCTTTGTAGAGTGTTTCCAACACTTGGGTGAGTTTCCCTATCATCTTAAGTTGACTCCTTATGTGCTAGCAAGAACAAAATGAAAGAAAACTTTTCCATGTTAAGAGAAGCATTTTCGGCCATTGAAGGAAATAAAAGAGAATGAATAGTGTTTTTCAAGTTCTAAACTTGTTACAAAATTTTGACTTCCAAAGTTTTCTTAAGTGTGTTAGGTGTGTGTTAAATGAATTACATTTAATAAAGCCAACCACCTCCATCACACTTATGACTAGTTGATGTAAGTCAAGTGTCAAGTTGATCTAATTTAGGGGGTCCCACCACTTTGAATTCAATTCACACAACACACTTTGGGCCTGATTTCGTTTAATCTGATTAAATGAATTTTCCGTTGCGATGTAATTAAATATAATTTAATTAAATAATAATGCCTAACAAAATTATTACAGAACTCGCTAACGAATTAATCCCAAATTAATTCATTTGCACGAATTAAAATCCAATTTTAATTCCGCATTGAAATCCGATTTCAATTAATATATCCAATATATTATTTTAGCCCAATTAATTAAGTAGTAAAATCTAATTTCACTATTAAATTAATTTTGCCGATTAATTCCAAATTAATCGCGTTCTCTCATGTCGACGAATTTAATCCCAGATAAATTATCGACGTAATTAATCCCATATTAATTCTTTCTCTGATAATTAATCCCAGATTAATTATTGCCATAATTAATCCCAGATTAATTTTTCTCTCATAATTAATCCCAGATTAATTCTGTTTGAGTCAAATGTCATCGGTGAATCTTGGGAAGCGACTCAAGAGATCCTGGATATGTTGGCAGTAAATCTGGTTGTCGGACTATCCGAACACGTGTGTACCCGGTACCACATTCTTACCCATTTACAAGACATGGTTGGCTTCTAGCAAAGCACCGTGCCTACCCAATTCTCCAGAAATATTCAACGAAGAATATATAATCTATATCAGACGTAGTATACTAAGTATTGCGTATTACGATCCAGTATCAGATGTCACATGCTAGGCCTAGGGCTGGAATTGTGTATGCCCCGTACGAAGCATATATCAGATCACTAGCAACTAGTCTATGTAATCGGATAATCATGACCTAGTCATACTATCCCGATAGCTGCAGCATTTAAGAGTACTAGTTTTGTATCCCTTCGTGATCATCATCTCCATATGACTGAAGCGATACTTCCATCTTGACATCACACCCAATACACTCCGATTCTCAGTATACCCAGAAGAGGCGTACACATAACCTTTTAAAGCCTCGGACGACCAAAACCAAAGTATACTGATTGTCGAAAGTATTAGCGATGCAAGTCTCAAGTTAAGCCCAAATACACCTACCCTAATTCGGATTCCTATAGACACATAGTCATACTACCAATGAGATTCTGAGGGGTCTATCCAGAGCGAAGCTGTTCCCGTACCATCGGTAAACAGAACCACCTATCGTACTTGCATAAGTATCCAATACTTAAATATATGAGAACTATGTCGTTAAGCTTTCATAACGCGCACAAGTGCAATACTAGCCTTTTCCGCATTATCGATGTCTGACCGGTGCGTAATCACATGCGTATAACGCAAGCACACGTATCGTTCAAGTAGTATAAAAATTATCTATCCCACGAGGACTTAAAACCTTTTGTTATCAATTTATGAAGTTAAATATTTACAAGTATCTAATGGATTGATTGTTTGATTGGGTTGTGACTTTAAAATTAAAACAAGTAAATAAAATTGCTTGAAAGTAGATTGAAGAAAATTCAAATTTATAAAACTATCCAGGGTTGTGAATCATTCCAATATATTTTTAAAAGATGAAGTGGTTATTTTTCATTTGTGTAATATATTGTTTTACTAACCTGGAACACGAAATTATGTAAAAGCCTCTTCCGATGGTCAAATACAAATACCCAGTATAACCCAATTAATCATATTCCTATGTTAACCAAGTTATCTGAATTTATTAAGATTAAGTTCCAATTATGGCTACCCCCGCCCGACAAGTATATTCCTATCTTGTAAGGAAATCTATTAAATGGTTATCAATCCTCAAGGAAGATCGTGGGCTTTTAAGTCTAAGGTCTTAAACCTAAAATCTCTTTTCCAAGTTCATTTTAAGTTTACCAGTTCAATTTTATTAATGGACAGTTAATAAAAAGCATTAGAATTAAGGCTCAATAAATAAACATTTATATTACCCAAACTGTAATTTAACCCCTTATCAACCGGTGATATTGGATTTCATCACAACCCCAGATAACTGGCTTAGTTACGACACATATTTATGGGTAGTAAAAACTTAAATAAAATAAAAGACATAAAGTAAAATACTGAAATTAAATGCTGAAAAGTAATGCTGAGAGTAAATTACTGAAAAGTAAATGCTGAAAGTAAATTGCTGAAAAGTAAATGCTGAAAAGTAAATGCTGAAAGTAAATGCTGAAAAGTAAATAAAGTAAAAGTATAATAAAAGAAAATGCTGAGGTAAAAGGATCCACTTTTATTACTTTATTTTAGATATCTCCCTTAATATAATATATTAACTTTGCATGATAATTACCAACCAGCCATATAGGCGATATCCAGATTAAGTCAAATTAATAATTAATTACCAACCGACCAATCAGGCGGTATCCAGTTTAGTCAGGTTAAAACCAATTTAATTAATTACCAACCGACCAATATGGCGGTATCCTCGTTAAGTCAGGTTTTAACTAGTTTATATATTATAATTAAGGGAGATTAATCTAAATATTAGTAATAAAAATTTTACCTTATACCCAAGCAAAGGGGAGTTACCTCCTCATTACTGGAAAGTAAAAACTAAAAATAAAGAAAGAAAAGTATTGTGCGTAAAAGTAAATTGCGGAAAGTAAAAACTGAAAAGTATAGAAAAGAAAGTGCGAAAGCGGAAATTAATTACTGAAAGCTGTAAATAAACAAACAAGATACAATATTCTTAGTATTCTTATGGAATTCTTTAGAAGAAAGTATGAATTTACAAATGAAATGGCTTGGTATTTATAGGCAAAATTTTGTCTCTATCAAATCATCAACCAAATCCATTATTAATTGCTCCACTAATTGCTCCACCAAATCCATTATTAATTGCTCCACTAATTGCTTATCATGTTCGGTGGTGAATTGATAATTTTTATTATTTATTTATTAATTTATTTTTTACTTTGAAAATGATTGAAAATGACTTTAATAATTACACACAACACACTTCTGGATGGCTCATCAATTTCGGGAATGCAATATTCAGAATTCGAAATTATTTTGTCTTTAAAAGGTGTAGATCTTTGAGTCTTCGTTAATCTGGAACTTAAATCAGCTCAATCCGATATCGGAGTAAAAATTTATACTCAAAATACGACAGATACGCAAAACTGGAATTTCCAAAACTGCACTTCGTTAAAACACCCTTTCAAGTTTCCAATCTCCAAAATTAATATGTAAGTCCAATTTTTGCCCTTATTTGACCCACATTTCGTCCTTAATGATTTCATTGTGTCCCAATATTATTTTATCTGCAATATAAACTAAAACACATCAAAACGTTCATCAAACCGAGAAACTAAACAAAATATTAAGTAAAAGGGGTGGCAAATATTGATATATTTTCCGCTCATCACACCCTCAAACCTAACATTTTGCTAGTCCTCGAGCAAAATAACAAAATAAAATACAAGAAAAAATTAAAATTAAACTAAGCCACTTTCGTATGGATCACGGTTGCATTTAGCATATGCAACAAGCCTTTAAACCCCTAGGTGTCCCTAGTGGACGAGTTATAGTCTCTTGAGGGCTTACAGCAACGATACCCACAAACATTTTACAAAAGTAAAAATATAATAAAACTAATACACACAAAAGCAAAAAGACAAGAGAAAAGAGAATAAAGAAGTTAGTGACTAAATAAGTGAAACTTCTACTCCAAGTTACTAGTTGTTTTCTTTCTTTCTAAATTACTGAATAAGTAAATTCTCCGATTATATTCACCATTCTCCATATGTACAGCCGACAAAATATTAAACAACTTATTTTTGCCCACAACAGTCACAAGTGCAGTTGATAAGATAGTAATATTTTTGTCCTAAAGTTTTATCAGAATTCACACCTTTTTGTAGCAATGGAATAATTTTTCTGATTTTTCTAATTTTTTCTTTGATTTTTGATTTTTTTTTTGTATACAATATCTTCCATCTATATAGCGAGTGTTGGGTCGGTGGCTCCCAAACCAGTTGGCTTTAGGGCACCAGATGTTAAGACACCCATACAGACTTAATTACTCAGACTTCAGATATATATATTTTTGCAACATCCTTGATCCATTTAGCGAGCTTTGGGCCAGTGACTCCCAAACCAGTTGGCTTTAGGGCACTAGGTGTTAAAACACCCCTACGGACTTAATAACTCGGATCTCAGACGTTTTTTTTTTACTCCATCACTTTTTGAGATGCTTCCTCCAATTAAACTAGAGCACTGAATATTACAAACTTTTCAATTATAGATCATGTCTGTATGTTACCATGCATGTTGATAATATCTGCCAACTGAGCATATGAAGATCCATTTTAGTCAATTTTATGGAGAATTTACAAATTAAATAATTCAAAAGGAAATAAAAAAAAATTAACTTGTTCTGAAATAGGTTTGAGATACGTCTCAGGAATGAGAACTCCTTACACACATCTCTCACCAATTTCACCTTTTTAGTCAAAATAAAAACAAAAAAAAACGCAAAATATTTTTCTAATTTTTGAAAAAAATTCAATTTTTTTTTTATTTTTCGAAAAATTTTGGACTAAAAATAAAACAACAACACAACTAAAACACAAGATACTGATCAACTAATTCCCTCCCCCAAACCTAAATGAGACATTGTCCCCAATTTCTTAAACAGTAGAAGAAGAGTTTAGAAGATAGTACCTGGTTAACTGAAATTCAACACGAAAAGTTAAAGTTTAAGATCCAGATTAATCCGACGCCTCTTACCACGATCGTCCTCGGACCAATTTATCTTTGAAAAGATAGGGTCAATTTATGGTTCATAGGCTAAGATTTGGTCAATTAGATCAGGAGCAGTTCTGGCAGTGAAGATGAGTTCTTTCATAGGTTTTGTCACGAACCCATTTCTCCGGGCATCATCAAGAAACACACAAAGAAAATCATAAAATCCTTCAATGTTGTACAGTCCAAGCGGTTTTTGGTGTGTATGTTCAAGTTGCCCAAGATAATACTGTAAGAATTTCCTCCAATGTACCAAGCCACCTGGCAAAGCAATAAAAGCATCAGCACGATTAATCATTTCTACCAGTCGTTCAGACATCTGGCACAATTAGCTCTTCTCCGTTTGATGGTCCAATAAGATTTGCCTCCGCCAAGGGTTTTGGGATGATTCCCAAAACGTGACTGCCTCCCTCTTGTACAGCTTTTGAAACGATCCCCATAAGTCCAAGATTACCTCCGCCATATACTAAATGCATATTCCTTGCAGCTAAGACTCGACCCAATTCATGTGCTGCCTCTACGTATTGTGGCTTAACACCATCACTAGTACCGCAAAACACACAAATGTTTTTAACTCGTCTTCTTGAAGTGGCTTCCATGTTTTACTCTGGATGTCTTCAAAAGTGCAATGACGAGTTGAATTTATAATACCTGAAAAGGGTGAGTAAAATAATAGCACTAGTACCTGCCAAATGACAATTATTAGTTAAACAGTAAAATAAATCGTGATAGTCCAAAAGGTCTGGATCCTGTCGGAGAAAATAAAAGAAAACAACAAAACAAATTACAATTATTAGGAAAAGACAAAGAGATATAATATATACAAGAAAAGTAGCGGCTTGATTGACGTCTATGCGTCAGGGACAAGCTTCCCATCCAATTTTCTTATAAATTGGCAAACAGGGTCTTTTTGAGTCAGATTCCCAAGACTTAACTGTTGTCTTTCTTTTTGGATTGTGTATGTAATTGCGAATGACTATATGAACATATCCACTGGGATGCGTCTCAAGAGTCTAAGATATATTATCTACAGACTCCTTACTCAAGCCATCCCTAATGAATTTAATTTTGTCTTCGCAATTATCAGACACTATTCCTAAAGAACGACAACGAGTATTGCAATTCCAGCGTGCACATTTGTAACAAACACCCATTTGCTTAGCTCTACGTTTCTTTGCATATGTGCTTCTTCCAAATCCAGGCAAATAAGAATTACAGGAATCAGAATACTCACCTGCTAATCGGACCCGTGCTTCGATTACCCAACGAATTTCATTAGGAATATCATGGATCATCAGTAGTCTCATCCATTCCAAGCGAGGTTTGTAAACTTTCATCAGAGAGTTTGAGGGAGAGAAGGAAATTTCTTGTGAAGATTTTCGAGAATTTCTCCATCCTGAAATGTCTTAATCTGCAAAAACTAATCACACAAAATGAAATCACACCAAATCACAATATATACACAAATTGCATGGGTTGCCTCCCTGCGAGTGCTAAGTTTAACATCGTCAGTTAGATGTGACTTCTCAAATGTTAGGCTAGATCTGAAAGTGTGACACTTTCTTTTTGTCGCTCAAATGATTCTCCCCAGTAGTGCTTAACACGCTTGTTTTTAACCTTGAATGTTTTGTTGGAGTCGGGATCATGTATCTCAACGGCTCTGTCTGGTAAAACCTTGGTGATCTCAAATGGACCTGACCACCGTGATTTTGGCTTCCATGGGAAGAATTTCACCCTTGATTTGTTTAATAGTACCTTCTGCCCTGGTTCAGTTGTATGCGTACTTACTTCCCATCATGTCTTTTCCTTGCCTTTTCTTTGTACAATTTGGCATCCTCAAAAGGCTGATTGTGAAATTCCTCCAATTCGTTGAGCTGGTGGAACTGTTTCTCTTCTGTTGCTTGTAATGTAAGAATTTGCTTTTTCAGTGCAAAAGACGCTTTATCTTCAGGCTCCACATGCAATTGACATGTTTTAAATTTGACAGTAGAACTTTGCATTGCATTGGAGTTCTGAATGGTACTGTGTATCACATCAAGTCTGAAACATTCCTCATTCTTTTCATCATCTATAAAATTCATAGCCTTGAAAACATTGAATGTCACTTCTTGGTCATGTACCATCATGGTTAGTTCTCATTTCTGTACATCAATAATGGTTCGACATGTAGCAAAGAATGGTCTTCCGAGTATTATCGGCACATCTTCATCTTCCTCCATATCGAGGACAATAAAATCTGCTGGGAAAATGAATTTGTCAATTTTGACCAGCACGTCTTCAATTACACCTCTCGGAAATACTAGTGTTCTAACAGCAAGTTGCAGAGAGACTGAAGTGGGCATTGTTTCTCCAATCTGTAGTTTCCTAAAAATAGAAAAATGGCATCAAGTTAACACTCGCACCTAAATCACATAAAGCCCTACCAAAGTTATGTTCTCCTATGATGCAAGGAATGGTGAAACTGCCAAAATCTTTCAACTTTGGGGGAGCTTCCTCTGAATGATGGTGCTGCATTCTTCTGTCAATGCTACTGTCTCGTAATCTCCCAATCTCGTTTTCGTGAAAGAATGTCTTTCATGAATTTTACATAGCTGGGCATTTGTTCCAAGGCTTCTGCAAATGGGATGTTGATGTGCGCGCTTTTTGAAAATTTCCAAGAATCGAGCAACCTGCTTGTCCAGTTTGTTTTTCTGAAGTCGCTGTGGAAAAGGTGGAGGTGGAGTGATTTATCTGGTTATTTTTATTTTGCTTCTTTTTCCTCCATCTGTTGTTTTTCTTCTTTTGGAATATCTTCAATTGTTTCCTTGATTCCAACATCTTTGTTGATTTCAGTACCGCTTTTTAACATGATGGCATGACACTGCTCATTCCCTATGTTCCTTGGATTTGGTTCTGTGTTGCTGGGAAGATTCCCTGGCGGTCTGTAACTCTGAGCATTGGCTAGTTGTCCAATTTTATTCTCCAATACTTTGATAGAAGCTGATTGGTTCTGAAATATAGCATCGTACTTTTTTAACTGAGCCAGCACTTCTGCTATTCCTGGTTCATTTTCCTGCTCATGGCCTTTGTTCTGTTGCTGGAATCCAGGTGGTGGATAGTTCTGCTGTTGTAATCCAGGTGGTGGATTGTTCTTTTGCCCTGAATTGTTGCTCCATGAAAAATTTGGATGATTCCTCCAGCCTGGGTTGTAGGTGTTGGAATATGGATTGTTCCCCTATCTGTTGAAATTGTTGACATAATTCACCGTCTCTTCAAGTTGGTTTGGTTTTGGTGCTCCTCCATATGGTGAACTTGTGGACCCAGTGGTAAGAGTCTCCATGAATTTGCATATCTGATCCAGCTTGGCGTTGACTGCTGTATTGGCTCCAACTTCATAAATTCCTATAATTCTTTGGATCATGCTCCTTTCTGTTGGCCACAAGGAATTGTTGTTGGCCATTTCTTCGATTAGGTCCCAGGCTTGATCTTCTCATTTTTCCATTAAAGCTCCTCCAGCAGCAGCATCGATAGTGGTTCTCATCAGTCCAGAAAGTCCATTATAGAAAGTTTGGACTTGAGCCATTTTGGAATCTCATGGTGAGGACATTTCCGGAGCAAATCTTTGTACCTTTCCCAAGTTTCGTAGAGAGTTTCCGAGTCTTTTTGTACAAATGATGTGATGTCATTCCTCAGCTTTCCAGTTCTGGCTGGTGGAAAGTACTTTGCAAGAAATTTGGTGGCTAAAGTGTTCCAAGTTGTGATGGAACCTGCTGGTAGTGAATGTAACCAAGCATTAGCTCTGTCATTCAAGGAATATGGAAAAACTCGCAGTCTCATTGCTTCTTCAGCTTCTCGGTTGTAATTGAAAGTGCCGCAAACTTCCAGAAAGTTGCTGATGTGGGTATTAGGATCTTCAGTTGCTTTCCCCCCAAATTTCACTGACTGCTGAATCATCTGAATGCATGATTTGATGTCACTCGCATTGCTGGTAACGGAGGAAGTACGATACAGGAAATGAAGCCGTCAACCACCGGAATGGTTCTGTCTCGAATGGGTATTGGTGGTGCAACCTCCAAAGGTTCAGGTTCCATGTTGAATAAAGCTTTTTGGCCTTCACGCCTTTCCCTTCTCAACTGTCTAATGGTTCTTTCAATTTCTTGGTCGAGCGGTCGGAGTTCAAAGTTTCTGGTTCGTCTCATGTAGTTTCTGAGAACCTGAAACACAAGAAAAGAAAAACAATAAGTAAAAAGAAATTAGATACAAGTAACGTATCTAACCCCAAAACTAATTGTAAAAGATAAATAATTCCCCAACAACGGAGCCAAAAACTTGACCGGTGTGTAATCACACGCGTATAACGCAAGCGTACGTATCGTTAAAGAAGTATAAAAAGTATCGATCCCACGAGGACTTAAAACCTTTTGTTATCAATTTATGAAGTTAAATGTTTACAAGTATCTAATGGATTGATTGTTTGATTGAGTGGTGACTTTAAAATTAAAACAAGTAAATAAAATTACTTGAAAATAGATTGAAGAAAATTCAAATTTATAAAACTATCCAGGGTTGTGAATCATTCCAATATCTTTTTAAAAGATGATGTGGTTATTTTACATTTGTATAATATATTGGTTTATTAACCTGGAACACGGAATTATGTAAAAGCCTCTTCCGATGGTCAAATACAAATACCCAGTATAACCCAATTAATCATATTCCTATGTTAACCAAGTTATCTGAATTTATTAAGATTAAGTTCCAATTATGGCTAACCCGCCCGATAGGTATATTCTTATCCTGTAAGGAAATCTATTAAAGGGTTATCTATCCTCAAGTAAGATTGTGGGCTATTAAGTCTAAGGTCTTAAACCTAAAATCCATTTTCCAAGTTCATTTTAAGTTTACCAGTTCAATTTTATTAATGGTCAGTTAATAAAAATCATTAGGATTAAGGCTCAATAAATAAACATTTATACTACCCAAATGTAATTTAACCCTTTATAAACCGGTGATATTAGATTTCATCACAACCCCAGATAACTGGCTTAGTTACAACACATATTTACGGGTAGTAAGAACTTAAATAAAATAAAAAACATAAAGTAAATTACTGAAAAGTAAATACTAAAAGTAAATTGCTGAAAAGTAAATGCTGAAAGTAAATTGCTGAAAAGTAAATAAAAGTAGAAGTACAATAAAAGAAAATGCTGAGGTAAAAGGATCCACTTTTATTACTTCTATTTTAGATATCTCCCTTAATATAATATATTAACTTTGCATGATAATTACCAACCAGCCATATAGACGGTATCCAAATTAAGTCAAATTAATAATTAATTACCAACCGACCAATCAGGCGGTATCCAGTTTAGTCAGGTTAAAACCAATTTAAATAATTACCAACCGACCAATATGGCGGTATTCTCGTTAAGTCTTGTTTTAACTAGTTTATATATTATAATTAAGGGAGATTAATCTAAATATTAGTAATAAAAAGTTTACCTTTTACCCCATCAAAGGGGAGTTACCTCCTCATTACTGAAAAGTAAAAACTGAAAATTAAAGAAAGAAAAGTATTGTGCGTAAAAGTAAATTGCGGAAAGTAAAAACTGAAAAGTAAAGAAAAGAAAGTACGAAAGCGAAAATTAATTACTGAAAGCTGTGAATAAATAACAAGATACAATCTTCTTAGTATTCTTAAGGAATTCTTTAGAAGAAAGTATGAATTTACAAATGAAATGGCTTCATATTTATAGGCAAAATTTTGCCTCCATCAAATCATCCACCAAATCCATTATTAATTGCTCCACTAATTGCTCCACCAAATCCATTATTAATTGCTCCACTAATTGCTTATCATGTTTGGTGGTGAATTGATAATTTTTATTATTTATTTATTAATTTATTTTTTGCTTTGAGAATGATTGAAAATGACTTTAATAATTAAAACAACACACTTCTGGATGGTTCATCAATTTCGGGCATGAAATCTTCCGAATTCGAAATTATTTTGTCTTTAAAAGTTGTAGATCTTTGAGTCTTATGTAATCTGGAACTTGAATCAGCTTAATCCGATATCGGAGTAAAATGTTATGCCCAAAATAAACCAGATGCGCAAAATTGGAATTTCCAAAACTGCACTTCGTTAAAACGCACTTTCAAGTTTCCAATCTCCAAAATTAATATGTCAAGTCCAATTTTTGCCCTTATTTGACCCACATTTCATCCTAAATGATTTCATTGTGTCCCAATATTATTTTATCTGCAATATAAACTAAAACACATCAAAATGTTCATCAAACCCGAGAAACTAAACAAAATATTAAGTAAAAGGGGTGGTAAATATTGATATATTTTCCGCTCATCAATGTCCAGTCTCGATAATACTATGACTAGGGATATTTAATGATTAAACCTTTCATGGATTAATATTATCTCATATCTTATTCATCCGGTACTAATCATATTGACTTTTATCATTTATATATCCAAGTAATCCAATTACAAATGATAAAATAGCAATTTCCTTTGTCACATAGTTAATTTGTACAAAGAACATCATGTCTTTTAAAAATAGTGATGCTACAGGTCATAATTGACCAACAATCTTCCACTTGGCCTATAGCAATCACTCAAGTGTCCAACACTTGAACTATGTTCGGGTCGCTCATACTTATGCTGAGATATCGCTTTCTTCAGCGGATATCCAAGGTTATCATTTGAAACGATCTTGTTGATCTTGAAATTGCCACGATGTGTGATCTCACGAACCAGATGAAATCGTGAAGTTCATACTTGGATCATTGATGAGACCGTAATTCTTTAGCTTTTGTTGTAGCCCAGCTCAGCTGCTAACAGAACTACTCCTAATCTAATTAGGAATTTTATAGATCTAAAATACTTCTTTTGCTGCTTCAACCGCATCAATATAATCTGCTTTTGTTGAATCGGCAACAATATCTTGCTTGGAAGATTTCCAGCTCACTATTTCGTTATTCAAACAAAATACGTACCCTTATTGCGACTTATAGTCATCTTTATCAGCTTGGAAACTTGTATCGGTGAACCCAGTCACCTCAAGTTCTCCTTCTCCATAAACTAAGAAAGCATCCTTAGTTCGTCTAAGATACTCAAGGATGTTCTTTACATCATTCCAGTAACCATCAACTGGATCGGCCTGATTGTGACTCCATATGCTCAATGCATATGAGACACCAGGTCGTGTACATGTTTGTCAATGTACAAGTTCTCGGAGAGTGCCAATAACTTTTAGATCTATCCCAGTAGATCCTTATTCCTAGAATAAAGGTTGCCTCTCCCAAGTTTTTATATGGAGAATTTTAATGAAAGCCAAGCTTTCATCGATTTTCATATGGGAATGTCATTGCTTAAAAGCAATACATCATCATCATATAGGACAATCAATGTCAGTGCACATCTACTAACCTTCTTATATACACAAGAATCATCTTTGTTTTGAATGAAACCATATTGTAATATGATCTCATCAAAACGTTGGTTCCAAGAATGCAATGCTTGCTTCAATCCATAAATGGATTGATTTAACTTGAAAACCTTGTTTGCATGTTTATGCACGACAAAACCGTCAGGCTGTTATATATAAACATCCTTCAAAAGGTTTCCGTTAAGGAAAGTAGTTTTGACGTTCATCTGTCATATTTCATAATCGAAATATGCAGCATTAACAAGCATTTTCTGAATGGATTTAATCATGGCAACGGGTAAAAGGTTTCATCGTTATCAACACCATGTTGATGATGATACCCTTTCGCTACAAGCCTAGCTTTGTACGTTCATATGTTGCCATCCATGTTTGTTTTCACCATGAAGACTCATTCCTACCAATAGACACAATGCCTTATGGTACATCAACCAGTGTCTAAACTTGGTTGTATACATGGAATCCATTTCGGACTTCATGGCACCTTACCAAAAGTGGAGTCAATATCTTGTATCACTTCCACATACGTAGCCAGTTTATTATCCTCAATAAGATTAATATCTACATGAGGTAAGATAAAAAAACACATACCTTTTAGGTTGTTTTCTGACTCTCTCCGACCTACGATGTTCTTGTGTATTAGAAGATTGTGGAAAAGTCTCATCCCTGATGAACTGTTTGTATTCCGTTAGGGGATAGGTGCTAGGAACAGTATTACTCCGATTTTTATCGAGTTCTACTTTCCTCCCATTTACCAATGCATTTAGGAATTCCTCTAAGGAAAACCGCATGGAGAGCAACAAATATTTTTGTTCTCTAGTGGGTTGTGGAATTGGTTTCCCTAGGATAACCAATTACAAATAGGCACTTATCCGATTTGGGTTCTAGTTTGGTACCATCCAAACATATGCCCAGCATTCCTAAATTTTCAAGAATGAGAAACTCAGTTTCTTTCCTGTCCATATTTCATATGGAGTCCGTCCAACAGACTTTGCCGAAACCTTATTCAAAATAAGTATTGCATTGTTCAATGCATATCCCGTGAAGAAATTGGTAGCTCAGTGCGACTCATTATTACCTTACCATGTCCAACAAAGTTTGGTTTCTCCGTTTGGACACACCACTCAATTGAGGTGTTCCGGGAGGAGTCCACTGTGAAAGAATACCATACTCTTTCAAGTAATCGAGAAACTCATTGCTCAAGTATTTTCCATCATGGTCCAATCGTGATGTTTTAATACTTTGCCGGTCTGGCTTTCTACGTTGTGTCGAAACTCTTTGAATTTCTCAAAAGTTTCCGACTTGTGTTTCATAAGATACACATAACCATAACGCGATGCATCATCCATAAAGGTTACAGAGTATTCAAATCCACCTCTAGCCTTGCTAGACATGGGCCCACATACGTCACTACGAACGAGGGCTAACAGTTCGGTGGCACGAACACCTTTACCGCTAAAAGCCGTTTTAGGCACTTTGCCTAATAAACAAGATTCGCAGACATCATATGAATTAGGATCAAATCCGTCCAAGTATCCGCTCTTCAAAAGTGTGGATATACGAGTCTCGTAATGTGTCCCAGACAATAATGCCACATATAAGTTTCATCCGTGTTACTTAGTTTGAGCCTTTTGTTTGTCATATTTATATCTTTGAGATTCATTTTTTTCAAAATATAAATATTGTTATTCACATCTATTGTGTATATCTCAATATCATCTTTATAAACAAACACACAGTGTTCTGGAACATAAAGGTATACCCGCAACGGGTTAAACTAGATATAGAGATATTATTTCTAGTCAAACTAGGTACATTATAACTGTTTCCTAATTTAAGTACATTCCCAAATGGCAGTTCGAAAACTTAGGTTCCCACAGCCAAAACAGTAACTCTCGTCCCGTTTCTGACTCGCATGTCGATCTCATCTGAAGCTAGTCTCCTGCTAATCAGTAGATCCCGCATATCAGTACATATGTATGTACCACATCCAGTATCAAAATCCAATTTTAAAACTAGTAGTCGACATGTTTATAACAAACATACCTGAAGTTGGAGCCTTGTCCGCCTTCACTTCCTTCATGTCTGCCTTGTCCATACGGCAGTCACGCTTCCAGTGACCCCGTTTGCCACAATTTAGGCAGACATGTTGGGATATGTCTTTTGTCTTCCTAGAAGATTGTGATGATTTTGCCTTTGTCCTTTTTCTTCACACCCTCAGAAGCCTTCGGCCAAGCCTTGGCCTTCTGGGATGTCAAAGTAATATGCGCCTTGTGCTTCTTGCCCTTTTGAAAGCTCTGGCTCTGCCTCCTCGAGAATTTCCATTAACTCTTTAAGAGTTTTCTCTTGGTTCATTATGAACCCACCCCAGCTTTTGGGCAGAGATTGTAAGATCAAATCTATGAAAGTATCGGCCTCATAGGTAATGCCCAGCTAACCTAGCTGTTCGATCTCAGCAATCATCTGCGACACCTAGTGCTTGACAGATGTACCCTCTGATATACGCGAGCGAAAGAGCCTCTTTTGCAATTCGTACTTCTGAGATCTAAGGTTAGATATGCGAAGATCCTTAAATTTCAACATCATACTATAAGGATCCAATCCTTTGTTGTAACGACGAAATTGAAGAGTAATTGCGGCAAGCATAACAGATTGAGCACTAAAGTTATCATCACGATGAGTCTTCCAAAGCTCATGCTCTACTATTTTTTCAACTCCGAGCTTTGGCCCAAGTGGTTTCTCTATGACATAGAGTAACTTCTCAGCTCTCAGGACTATCATAAGATTCATCTCCCAATCTGGAAAATTGGAGCCATTAAAGACATTATCGCCCATGACGATGTCACTAAAGCTAATCTTTCCAGCCATCTCGATTGCAATAGTCCAACTATCTAATCAATGATTTCGGGTACACTCAAAAATGTAATGGCCATTATAGTCCAACTATATAACCAATTACAAATATAGTAGTGTTTTGTACAGTCTAACTGTTCAAAGAAAGCAATAATCAATATTAGTCCAACTAATATATATTTATAGCAATGATAAATAAAATAAAATAGCGCGTGTAAGCAATTATTAAACGAAATTGTAAATTTAATACTAGCCTCCCACTATTTTTCGGCGAGCCTCTAACCCTCTGTGGGGTACTCGGGAAACCTAGTTTCCTAGTGGGATAGATCCCATTAAATAACACACAACCTTGACTTTGGCCAACAAGCTGTATGAAACTTAACTAGGTAGATCTCTAAGATCAATTGGATCCCATCCAATTCCTAGATCCGGTAGGTGGACCTCCAAGTCCGAAACATATATCCAATATATGTAAATATATCCAATATATTTCCTAACCTATTTCCTCTGAATCAGCTAAGCCTTGGCTTTGGTTCAACAAGCTTAATGATTCCAGTTAAGCGTGACCCATTGAGAGTAGGAAAGCTTCGTAATCCACGTCGATGAACTAGAAGTGACCTTGACTTTGCCCAACAAGTCACAACCGCCCAAGACATGCGATATAGAACAAAGCTTTCGTGGTTCAAACACATCCGCGATGGACATTGATCGTGACTTTGGCCAAAAAACCAATGACAATCTTGGATCTTGAGAGAGAACCACTCAAATGAAGGAAAAATGTTTAATATATAATGTTGGTTTTTCGCGTAAATTGGCAACCAATTTATTATCTTTGAAAAGGTCTCATCATACACCTAAATTAATATTGATATGCGGATGGATATAGAATACAATTTGTTCCTAGAACAAATCTCTCCATTTCCTCTCTCCCGCTAGCATTATTCATTCTTCTACCCAATTACATAATACATTAAAGAAACCTTATTTACATTGAGAGGAATTGATGAGAAGAGAAATACAATGAGAAAAGAGATAATTGGCTGGACACGCAGGTCCAATTTAATAAATAAATTGGCACTTATCCGATTTGTGTTCTAGTTTGGTACCATCCAAACATATGCCCAGCATTCCTAAATTTTCAAGAATGAGAAACCCAGTTTCTTTCCTGTCCATATTCCATATGGAGTCCGTCCAACAGACTTTCCCGGAACCTTATTCAAAATAAGTATTGCATTGTTCAATGCGTATCCCGTGAAGGAAATTGGTAGCTCAGTGCGACTCATTATTAACCTTACCATGTCCAACAAAGTTTGGTTTCTCCGTTTGGACACACCACTCAATTGAGGTGTTCCGGGAGGAGTCCACTGTGAAAGAATACCATACTCTTTCAAGTAATCGAGAAACTCATTGCTCAAGTATTTTCCATCATGGTCCAATCGTGATGTTTTAATACTTTGCCGGTCTGGTTTTCTAAGTTGTGTCGAAACTCTTTGAATTTCTCAAAAGTTTCCGACTTGTGTTTCATAAGATACACATAACCATAACGCGATGCATCATCCATAAAGGTTACGGAGTATTCAAATCCACCTCTAGCCTTGCTAGACATGGGCCCACATACGTCACTATGAACGAGGGCTAACAGTTCGGTGGCACGAACACCTTTACCGCTAAAAGCCGTTTTAGGCATTTTGCCTAATAAACAAGATTCGCAGACATCATATGAATTAGGATCAAATCCGTGCAAGTATCCGCTCTTCAAAAGTGTGGATATACGAGTCTCGTTAATGTGTCCCAGACAATAATGCCACATATAAGTTTCATCCGTGTTACTTAGTTTGAGCCTTTTGTTTGTCATATTTATATGTTTGAGATTCATTTTTATTCAAAATATAAATATTGTTATTCACATCTAATGTGTATATCTCAATATCATCTTTATAAACAAACACACAGTGTTCTGGAACATAAAGGTATACCCGCAACAGGTTAAACTAGATATAGAGATACCGTTTCTAGTCAAACTAGGTACATTATAACTGTTTCTTAATTTAAGTACATGCCCAAAGGGCAGTTCGAAAACTTAGGTTCCCACAGCCAAAACAGTAACTCTCGTCCCGTTTCTGACTCGCATGTCGATCTCATCTGAAGCTAGTCTCCTGCTAATCAGTAGATCCCGCATATCAGTACATATGTATGTACCACATCCAGTATCAAAATCCAATTTTAAAACTAGAGTGGATATGTTTATAACAAACATACCTGAAGTCGGAGCCTTGTCCGCCTTCACTTCCTTCATATCTGCCTTGTCCATACGGCAGTCACGCTTCTAGTGACCCCGTTTGCCAAAATTTAGGCAGACATGTTGGGATATGTCTTTTGTCTTCCTATAAGATTGTGATGATTTTGCCTTTGTCCTTTTTCTTCACACCCTCAGAAGCCTTCGGCCAAGCCTTGGCCTTCTGGGATGTCAAAGTAATATGCGCCTTGTGCTTCTTGCCCTTTTGAAATCTCTGGCTCTGCCTCCTCGAGCATGTCCATTAACTCTTTAAGAGTTTTCTCTTGGTTCATTATGAACCCACCCCAGCTTTTGGGCAGAGATTGTAAGATCAAATCTATGAAAGTATCGGCCTTATAGGTAATGCCCAGCTAACCTAGCTGTTCGATCTCAGCAATCATCTGCGACACCTAGTGCTTGACAGATGTACCCTCTGATATACGCGAGCAAAAGAGCCTCTTTTGCAATTCGTACTTCTGAGATCTAAGGTTAGATATGCGAAGATCCTTAAATTTGAACATCATACTATAAGGATCCAATCCTTTGTTCTGACGACGAAATTGAAGAGTCATTGCGGCAAGCATAACAGATTGAGCACTAAAGTTATCATCACGATGAGTCTTCCAAAGCTCATGCTCTATTATTTTTTCAACTCCGGGCTTTGGCCCAAGAGGTTTCTCTATGACATAGAGTAACTTCTAAGCTCTCAGGACTATCATAAGATTCATCTCCCAATCTGGAAAATTGGAGCCATTAAAGACATTATCGCCAATGACGATGTCCCTAAAGCTAATCATTCCAGCCATCTCGATTGCAATAGTCCAACTATCTGATCAATGATTTCGGGTACACTCAAAAATGTAATGGCCATTATAGTCCAACTATATAACCAATTACAAATATAGTAGTGTTTTGTACAGTCTAACTGTTCAAAGAAAGCAATAATCAATATTAGTCCAACTAATATATATTTATAGCAATGATAAATAAAATAAAATAGCGCGTGTAAGCAATTATTAAACGAAATTGTATATTTAATACTAGCCTCCCACTATTTTTCGGCGAGCCTCTAACCCTCTGTGGGGTACTCGGGAAACCTAGTTTCCTAGTGGGCTAGATCCCATTAAATAACACATAACCTTGACTTTGGCCAACAAGCTGTATGAAACTTAACTAGGTAGATCTCTAAGATCAATTGGATCCCATCCAATTCCTAGATCCGGTAGGTGGACCTCCAAGTCCGAAACATATATCCAATATATGTAAATATATCCAATATATTTCCTAACCTATTTCCTCTGAATCAACTAAGCATTGGCTTTGGTTCAACAAGCTTAATGATTCCAGTTAAGAGTGACCCATTGACAGTGGGAAAGCTTCGTAATCCACGTCGATGAACTAGAAGTGACCTTGACTTTGGCCAACAAGTCACAACCGCCCAAGACATGCGATATAGAACAAAGCTTTCGTGGTTCAAACACATCCGCGATGGACATTGATCGTGACTTTGGCCAAAAAACCAATGACAATCTTGGATCTTGAGAGAGAACCACTCAAATGAAGGAAAAATGTTTAATATATAATGTGGGTTTTTTCGCGTAAATTGGCAACCAATTTATTATCTTTGAAAAGGTCTCATCATACACCTAAATTAATATTGATATGCGGATGGATATATAATCCAATTTGTTCCTAGAACAAATCTCTCCCTTTCCTCTCTCCCGCTAGTATTATTCATTCTTCTACCCAATTACATAATACATTAAAGAAACCTTATTTACATTGAGAGGAATTGGTGAGAAGAGAAATACAATGAGAAAAGAGATAATTGGCTGGACACGCAGGTCCAATTTAATAAATAAGTACCATACTTACAACAGTTTCCAAAATTGTCCCCACCCATCTAATATCCATCCAATATACATTATACATTCAAATACATCCAAGTATTCACACAAAGCATGTTATTCAATCAATCTAATCCAATTAATTAATCTTTGAATTAATGACCATCCAATGTTTAAACTACAATTTGATTTGTCCGAGTCCAACTCGTTTAAGAAAATACTCAAAGTACGTATTCTTGAATTATATTGAACTACAATTTTAAATCCAATTTAAATTGTATCCAATACTAATTCATATTTAATTCCAAATTAAATCATTACACTTTTAATAGTGCCTTTTAGACTTGGATTCCAAATCCAATATATATGAGTCTCAAAGGCCCATTAGTATCCAATACTATTCAATTAAAGTCCAATGGGCTTTCAATTAATTCTTTAGGCATGGGCTTTGGCCATTATGGATCAAACCCAAGATGCCAAGGCCCAAATAGGAATCACCCTATGCCAAAAAATCAATTTAGGCCCATTAGGGCCAATTAAAATTTTAAAGGCTCAATAGTCATATTTGGACTTTATGGAAATGGTTTTAGGCCCAATTGGATCCAACCCAATTGACCAAAACCAAACTTGGCCCAACCAAGCCCATTAAGCCCAAATACAACAAATTAAATTAATACATTATTCCAAAATATATTAATCCAATTCAAGTGTAATTAACATAATTAATCAACTAATCTAATGTTTCCAAAACACTAATTAAATCAATTAATCATGCTCATTAATGCCAATTCATGTCCAACACAATTGAAGCAAAATCAATCCATTAACAATGCTTAGGCTCACGGTTTTGGCAAAGAAATTATCATGCAATTTGATTTCAAGCCAATTAAATCAACATCTAACATACATTTCATGCCAACAACACATCTAATTGTCAAATTTTCAAAAAATCACCATGAGCAAAACCTAGGGTATATTCGGCCATGTCAAAGGATTTGGGGATTTTTGATCTAATCAATTTTTCACAAATCCATCAATGCACAAATCAAATTCAACATTATATAAACATAACAACACAATCATTTAGGCAAATCATGCTCCAAACCACAAAATCTCCAAATTAAAGTACATAAACCCTAGAATTCAAATCAAACTTAGGATGACTCTAGATACCATTGTTAGTGTCCTACACATGCCACAAGATCACTAAGATGATTTGTGTGTGAATAAATCAAAGACAAGTTGCGGAAATTACTTACTTTGATCGGTTGAGATTTCAAAAATTTCAAGAGATGAAGCTCCAAGCTTTGTAGAGTGTTTCCAACACTTGGGTGAGTTTCCCTATCACCTTAAGTTGACTCCTTATGTGCTAGCAAGAACAAAATGAAAGAAAAATTTTCCATTGTGAAGAGAAGCATTTTCGGCAATTGAAGGAAATAGAAGAGAATGAATAGTGTTTTTCAAGTTCTAACTTGTTACAAAATTTTGACTTCCAAAGTTTTCTTAAGTGTGTTAGGTGTGTGTTAAATGAATTACATTTAATAAAGCCAACCAGCTCCATCACACTTATGACTAGTTGATGTAAGTCAAGTGTCAAGTTGATGTTAGTTAGTGGGTCCCACCACTTTGAATTCAAAATTCAAGTTGGTTCACACTACACACTTTGGGCCTAGTTTCGTTTAATCCGATTAAACAAATTTTCCGTTGCGACGTAATTAAATCTAATTTAATTAAATAATAATGCCTAACAAAATTATTACGGAAGTCGCTTACGAATTAATTCCAAATTAATTCTTTCGCACGAATTAAAATCCAATTTTAATTCCGTATTGAAATCCAATTTCAATTAATATATTCAATATATTATTTTAGCCCAATTAATTAAATAGTAAAATCTAATTTCACTATTAAATTCATTTTGTCGATTAATTTTAAATTAATCGCGTTCTCTCATCTCAATGAATTTAATCCCATATAAATTTTCGACGCATTTAATCCCAGATTAATTCTTTCTCTGATAATTAATCCCAGATTAATTCTTACCGTAATTAATCCCAGATAATTTTCTCTCTCATAATTAATCTCAGATTAATTCTGTTCGAGTCAAATGACATCGGTGAATCTTTGGGAAGCGACCCAAGAGATCTCTGGATATGTTGGCAGTAAATCCGGTTGTCGGACTATCTGAACACGTGCGTATCCAGTACCACGTTCTTACCGATTTAAAAGACATGGTTGGCTTCTAGCAAAACACCATGCCTACCCAATTCTCCAGAAATATTCAACGAAAAATATATAATCTATATTAGGCGTAGTATACTAAGTATTGCGTATTACGATCCAGTATCAGATGTCACATGCTATGCCTAGGGCTGGAATTGTGTATGCCCCGTACGAAGTATATATCGGATCACTAGTAACTAGTCTCTATAATCAGATAATCATGACCTAGTCATACTATCCCGATAGCTGCAACATTTAAGAGTACTAGTTCTGTATCCCTGCATGATCATCATCTCCATATGAATGAAGTGATACTTCCATCTTGACATCACACCCAATACACTACGATTCTCAATATACCCAGAAGAGGCGTACACAGAACCTGTTAAATCCCCGGATGCCCAAAACCAAAGTATACTGATTGTTGCAAGTATTAGCGATGCAAGTATCAAGTTAAGACAAAATACACCTACCCTGATTCGGATTCCCATAGACACATAGTCATACTACCAATGAGATTCCAAGGGGTCTATCCAGAGCGAAGCTGTTCCCGTACCATCGGTAAACAGAACCTCCTATCGCACTTGCATAAGTATCAAATACTTAAATATATGAGAACTATGCCGTTAAGCTTCCATAACGCGCACAAGTGCAATACTAGCCTATTCCGCATTATCGATGTCCAGTCTCGATAATACTACGACAATGGATATTTAATGATTAAACCTTTCGTGGATTAATATTGTCTCATATCTTATTAATCTGGTACTAATCATATGGACTTTTATCATTTATATATCTAAGTAATCCAATTACAAATGATAAAAGAGCAATTTCCTTTGTCACATAGTTAATTTGTACAAAGAACATCATGTCTTTTACAAATAGTGATAATTGTCCAACACAAAATTTCGCTTATCTTAGGTAGACTTTTCCTTGCTACAGTTAATGCTCTTATTAATTGCAGGAATGGTCTCATGAAGTTATCATTTGGGAATATAACACTTGAGGTAAATATTTTCCACGTTGAGAAACAACCACAGGGTGATGATCAGTTCCAACATACATACATGCTAGAAACAGTCCTACCGGAAGCAGCATTTTTACAACATGAATCAAAACCTCCCAAGCTGGACCTAATCCCAAAGAATCATAAAAGGAGGAAAATGAGAGTTCGTGCCCAGTTAAAGATGATACCTGGGAAATTAAAGAGAAGGTTGAACCAACTTTTTGACATGTTCAGTTTCAAATTTCAATCTCCAGATCTTGGAGGATCAATGGATAAACTGCCACAACTAGACAATCATTCTCTCTCATGCCTTCATCAGTTCGCTAGATGGAAACCACCATGACAACCTGAGTGGTTACGTCTGGCTGAAGACGTTAAACTTAGTGCTAGCGGGGAGGCAACCATTGCATCTGCATTTTATTTATTTATTTTATTTTATTGTGTGCTAATTGTATGTTTATTTTTTTTTGCAAGAGTGTTTATACATGAGTTAGCACAACCTACACAGCCACACAACTAAAGTCTCATCAGCAAGAACCTGATCAACTTCACGCCTGGTAGTGTTGTTCCTTAATTCATTTCTTTATATTTATCTTACATTGAGGACAATGCAAGTTAAGTGTGGGGGTGTATGCATGCACATGATAATACCTGTATAATAGTGTTAAAAAAATTATTATTTTGGTTGTTTTTAGTCCTTAATAGTCAAGCATGAGTCCAATGATGACATTGTTTGCTTTAGGATGAAAACTTAGAAACGATAAGTTCTTTAAGGTACTTTTATCTGATGCTTTGAGTAATTGATCTAGGTTAGACTCGTAAGCACTTAATTATGGGTTTTTAGCAGTGAAAGCATGAGTAGTTGGCAATGTGTTTAGTTAAAGAAATTGCATGTCGATGAATGAATGTTTGATTAGATGTCTATCTTGATTTGCTTGTGTTATGATCTGTGCTATGGTTAAAAATAAAAAGAAAAAGTCTCTAAAGAAAGAAATTAAACCACCTATAATCGATAAGCGTGAAGCTACCCATTGGCGAGTATTAGGACCACAATGAGGAGAAATGCTACCTTAAAGGGTAGGTGTGTTGATAAAAGGAAAAAAAATAAAGAAAAAGAAATCAGAAAGAAAAGCAAAAAGAGACAAGAAAAGAAAAAAAATCATATTATACTGAGCACAAAAAAGCAATTACATAGCTTAATTGAGATATCTAGGTTGGTTTGACCCATTGATCCCAATTTTTAAACGAAATCAATGAGTTGGCTTACCTATGAATCAAGCTGTGAATGAACCTTTACACACACACTGTGAGTCTGGCTTAGATGATTTATTCAAGGACTTGAATTTGAGTTGCATCGAGTACTTTCAAGGTTCTCTGGTTTCATTACTAAGCATTCTTTGAGGACAATAATATGTATAACTATTGGGACTAGTTTGTTTTGTTATTTTCAGTTTGCATGAATGCATGTTTTGAATGACATTTGTGGGTGTCGTCGCTGTAAGCCCTCACGAGACTATAACTCGTCCACTATGGACACCTAGGGGTTTAAAGGCTTGTTGCATACGCTAAATACAATCGTGATCCTTATGAAAGTGGCTTAGATAGTTTTTATTTATTTAGTTTATTTCTTATTTTCTTTTTGCGCTTGAATTGCTAGGGAATAGCAATAAGCTGGTTGGAGGTTGTGATAAGTGCATGAAAATATACTTTGAAACATCACTTATTCGAGTTTATTATTAAGTATTTAATTCTATATTTTATATTTTATTATATAATTTTTATCATTATAGTAATTTAGAAAGTATTTATTATTTAAGTTAATTTAGCAATTTATTTCTCTTTATTATTTGTAGGGAAAATAACGTGGACAATGCCTTAAAGTGAACAAGGTGGAGCCGCCTTAACCAAAGAAAAAAAAAAAGAAGAAAGAAAATCACGAGCAAGCCAAAGTTGAGCCGTAATTGTTGACTATAATAAAAAAAAAAAGGGAAATCGTTGAAAACAAACGTGAGAAAGAGAAGGTTTCAATTTGCCATGTGATATAAAAAGCATGCAAAGTGAAAGCTTCAGGTCTCACACGGAAAAGAAATAAATTGGAGAGAGCTTCACGCTCAGGCCGAGAGCCGCAACAGAGAAGAAGGCTAGGACACAAATAGTGCTGGTTTGAAGAATTGGAACAGTGATGAAAATTCAAAACGATATATCTTTCCAATCCCTTCAGACTATATTTATTTTTATAGAGAACTAATCTCCTAGGCAAAGTTAGGGATGAATTCTTGTGCTTGAATTTCTATGTTTATGTTTTTGACTCCTATAAACTCTTAAACGTTTAATAAAATTAATGGTTGTTATTCTTTATTATTTTACGATTTCTGAATCTAGAGACTGTGTTTTGTCATCTCCCATATAGATTCAGTCATGCTTCTTCTATGTGTGATTTGCGAACCTAGTTGTGACTGGTAAAGTTGTTTTATGTGTTGGTCTTCTGCTGCAGTATTGCCTGATGGTATATTGTCGACGTTAGATAGCTCGTAATGATGACTTTTGTGTACTGTTACCATAGAGAAAATAATAATTAATTACCTTATAATTTGATATGCGTAGAATTGAATATCTTTCGATTGTGGGTTTGAGATGTGAAGCTTATAATTGTGTAATAAAAGGAATCAATAACTAAATATAGGAGTTTGATATAAGAGGGATTCTCGATGATTTGCTATATCTCTCTGCTGATATCTTTTATTTATTTTCCATAGTTTTTATCTTAAAGTATTAGTTCATTCGTTTTCTTTTCACTAAAGTTATTGCTAACGTTTTTGCCTAAGTAAATTAGTTCCTGTAACCATCTCTCTGAGGAATCGACACCCCAACTATACTGCGATAGCCGCGAACATATTTGGGAGTAATCAAAATTTGGCGCCGTTGTCGGGGAGGTGGTTTGTAAGAAAAATGAGCAGGTTTGCTTAGTCAACAACAAAGCGGTAACTTCGTTCCATATTTACTTTTTTTATTATTTTTATTATTTGTTTATTATTTATTTACTTATTTTATTTAGTTTTAGTTAGATTTTAATTTTTAGTTTACTCTTTTTATTTATTTATTTATTTATTTATTTTTATTTTTGTTTCTTGTTTTACTTGAGTTTAATTGCGTGCCTAGACTTAGGGATCAGTTGGGTAGATTTGCTAGAATAGAACAGAAAGATTCAAGTTCAGATTCAAAACACATATTTGAAAATCTTTTTGCCACACCATCCGCGTCTAGCGCACATAATATGAGTGAGTACGAGAGACCACCCATGAGGACTCTTGAAGAGTACCTCCACCCAACTCGCACAGCTACACCTTCGTGAATAATGTTTCCTCCTAATGCACCACACATAGATTTTAAACCTTGGATGATACAGTATTTCCCAACTTTTCACGGTTTAGAGAGTGAAAATCCTTATGTGCAGATTAGAGAGTTTGAAGAGGTAGTAGCAACCTTCCATGACCAGTTTGGAACCACTGACACAATTAGACTTAAGTTCTTCCCCTTTGCCCTTAAGGATAGAGCTAAGAGCTGGTTTTACTCTTTAAGACCTAGGTCAATAGGAACATGGGGTGAGATGACACATACGTTCTTTAATAAATACTTCCCACATCATAAGACGAATACCTTGAAAAGACAGATCTCTACCTTCTCCCATAGAGACAGTGAGACCCTTTATCAAACATGAGAGAAGTATAAGGAGATGTTAGCGAGTTGTCCTAACCGCGGATATGAGAGTTGGCGCGTAGTGAGTTATTTCTATGATAGAGTAACCCCTAGAGAGCGCCGATTCGTGGAGTCAATGTGCAATGGTGAGTTTATACGGAAGGACCCTGATGAGACATTTGAGTACTTAGATGACCTGGCTGAAAAATCTTATACTTGGACTAAACCTAATACCATAGATAACACGGATAGAACATACCCTACTCTTTCTAGTAGAGGCATACACCATTATAGGGAAGAAGATAGTCGTAGGGCACATGTTGAGCTATTAACTAGACAGATAGGAGCATTAAAAGCAAAAGATAGCAAGACTATGTATTCAGTAGCCCAGCTAGAACCCCAAGAGTGTCATGTATATGGTGAGATGATGGGAACATATTAAGAACAATGCAATTAATTAGGGACGTATCAGAAGCCTTACACACCATATTCAGATACCTATAATCCTTGTTGGCGGAAGCATCCCAATCTTAGTTGGAGACATGAGTCTCATCAGCCTAGTTAGACACCACCACATATAGATTATAGTGCTCCCCAGTATCACACACATGTCGTTCCTAGGACTTCTTTAGAGGATACCATGCAAGCATTCATAGAGGCCCATAAAGCATTTGTGGAGACTCGGAGTAAAACCAACCAAGGGTTTGAGTCGTTAGGAGAACTAATCTCATAGGCAAAGTTAGGGTTGAATTATTGTGCTTGAATTTCTATCTTTATGTTTTTTATTCCTATAAACTCTTAAATGTTTAATAAAATTAATGGTTGTTATTCTTTATTATTTTACGATTTATGAATCCAGAGACTGTGTTTTGTCAACTCCCATATAGATCCAGTCATGCTTCTTCTATGTGTGATTTACGAACCTAGTTGTGACTGGTAAAGTTGTTTTATGTGTTGGTCTTCTGCTGCAATATTGTCTGAGGGTATATTGTCGACGTTAGATAGCTCGTAATGATGACTTTTGTGTGCTGTTAACATAGAGAAAATAATCATTAATTACCTTATAATTTGATATGAGTAGAATTGATTACCTTCCGATTGTGGGTTTGGGATGTGAAGCCTACAATTGTGTAATAAAAGGAATCAATAACTAAATATAAGAGTTTGATACAAGAGGGATTCCCGATGCTTTGCCATATCTCTTTGCTGATATCTTTTATTTATTTTCCATAGTTTTTATCTTAAAGTATCAATTCATTCATTTTCTTTTCATTAAAGTTATTGCTAATGTTTTTGCCTAAGTAAATTAGTTCATGTAACCATCTCTCTGAGGAATCGACACCCCAACTATACTGCGATAGCCGCGAACATATTTGGACGTAATCACTATGTGTTAAGGATGATGTCTCATTTTAATATGGCTGAAACCAATGGTGCACGTATCAATGTGCAAAGTCAGGTGACAATGATCACGGAAACCCTTCCGAAGAGTTTTCTGAAGTTTAAAAGCAATTGTTCTAAGAATAAATTGACTTTTATGTTGACTGAACTACTAAATGAGCTCACCAATTACGAGTCCGTTATGAATGGTCCTCGTAGGTCTAATGCCGAGGAAAATGTTGCCGAATTTTCTAAATCTGAAAAGAAGAAGAAAAAAAGAATTGGAAGGCAAAGGCAAAACCAATGAAAAAGAAGAACAACAAAGGCTCTAAAGGAACCAATGCAAAAGGAAAATGTTTCCACTGTGAACAATAAGGTTTTGGAAAAGGAATTATCTGAAATACCTTACTGAGCTTAAAGAGAAGAAGAATACAGGTAAATACGATTTACTTGTCATTGAGTCTCTTTTGGTGGAGGATGATAAATCCATATGGATTCTTGATTCTGGTGCCACTAACGATGTTTGTTGTTCTTTGCAGCTACTTGACTCATGGAAGGACCTTGCTGAAGATAGCTTTACCATAAGAGTTGGGACAGGGGATGTTATTTCAGCAAAAGCAGTGGGAGTTTCAAATTTGAATTTTAATAAGAGTTATTTATGTTTGAATGGTGTGCTATATATTCTAGGTTTTCGCATGAATTTGATTTCTGTAACAAAACTTATGGAATGTGGTTTTTCTATTTCATTTAATAATAAGTCAGTTATTATTTGTATAATTGGATTAAATATATGCATGGGAAACTCCGAAAATAATCTATATGTATTAAGGCCGTTAATGCATGAATCACTACTTAATACTGAAATATTTAAGATTAAAAAAACTAAAACTAAACGGCAAAAGATTTCTCATGATGATACCTATTTATGACACCTTAGACTTGGTCACATTAACCTTGCCCGGATAGATAGACTAATTAAGAACGAAGTTTTAAATCAGTTAAGACTGGGTACTTTACCTGTCTGCTAATCCTGTCTAGAAGGCAAAATGATTAAGAGATCTTTTACTGAAAAAGGGATAAGAGCCAAAGAAACACTTGAGCTAATACATTCGGACGTTTGCGGACCGATGAATGTAAAAGCCCGAGGTGGTTATGAATACTTCGTCACTTTCATTGACGATTATTCCAGATATGGGTATGTTTACCTAATGCAGCACAAGTCAGATACATTTGAAAAGTTCAAAGACTATCGTGCAGAGGTTGAGAACCAGTTAGGTAAAAGCATCAAAATTCTATGATCATATCGTGGAGGAGAATACCTTGATAGAGATTTCAAGGAATTCTTAGTTGAGCATGTAATTATTTCACAGCTCACTGCACCTGGAATACCACAATAAAATGGTGTTGGAGAAAGAGAAATCGGACCCTACTAGACATGATGAGATCAATGTTTAGTTATAGCACTCTATCGAGTTCATTCAGGGGGTATGCATTACAAACTACAATGTTTGCAATGCATACCCTGAATATAGTTCCTTCTAAGTCTGTTTCTAAGACTCCCTTAGAGTTGTGGAATGGTCGTAAAGCTAGTTTGTGACATTTTCGCATATAGGGGTGTCCGGCACACGTGTTAAAGAACAAGACTACTAAGTTGCAACCACGTTCACATGTGTGCCTATTTGTAGACTATCCTAAGGAAACTAGGGGTAGATTCTTTTATAGTCCCGAAGACAATAAAGTATTTGTGTCGACAAATGCTACATTTCTTGAGGAGGACTATATGAGAGAGTTCAAACCTCGAAGTAAATTGTTACTTGAGGAGTTACTTGCTAGTAGGACCAGTACACCATTGCCAAATGTTGACAAAGACATAACACCTTCTACATCTGAAAGTCAGATGCAAGTTTATCAGGATACCATACCACCTAGACGTAGTGGGAGGGTTGTGAGACAACCTGAACGCTATCTAGGAAATGGTGAGATGCAAGTTGTTGCATCTTGTGATGGTATTGATGATCGATTGACCTATCGTAGTGCAATGGAAGATACTGATAAAGAGGAATGGCTCAAATCCATGAACCTTGAGATGAAGTCTACGTACTCTAACTCAGTCTAGGAACTTGTAGACCAACCTGATGGGGTAAAACCCATAGGTTGCAAGTGGATCTATAAGATAAAAATAGGAATAGATGGGAAAGTTCAGACTTTCAAGGCTAGGCTAGTGGCAAAGGGTTATACCTAGAAAGATGGAGTTGACCATGAAGAAACTTTCTCGCCAGTAGCCATGCTTAAATCCATCAGGATTCTTCTTTCCCTTGCCGCATATTATGACTATGAGATTTGGCAAATGGACATCAAGACTGCATTCTTGAATGACAATCTTGATGATAGTATCTATATGGTACAACCAGAGGGGTTCATTACCCAAGGTCAAGAGCAAAAAGTTTGCAAGTTGTAAAGGTCCATTTATGGACTTAGATGAGATTTGATACTACGATCAAGTCTTATAACTTTGAGCAGAACATCGATAAGCCATGTGTAGGAGCGAAGCGGAGTTTACCTTTATGCCTATGATGCTCGGCGACCACGATGTTATTGGGCTCGCGGCCCGTAAAGAGTACGGATTAGTCCGTAGGGGTTTAAACCGGAGAATAAATGAGTCACCACCCAGTGTGAACTGGGAAAGATTTAAGGTTGCACTCACCCCTCGCAAGGGAAGACCTCAAATCATTGGGTTCAGAATGGTCCCTTACTAATTTAAGTATAATGGACGGGTTCACAAAATGGTATAGCCAAGTCTTAATGCAATTCATACGTAAAAGCGAATAAAAATGTAATAACATACCCAATCAAAATAATAATCACAATAACATAGTTCTAGAAGCACATTAAATTAAGAAATATAAGATGCGATAACGAAAATAAACAATCAAAAGTAGGAAAAGCGTCAATAAATAAATAGCAACAAAAAATTGGGGTTAATCACGCATATATGAGTATTTCCCGGGTGGCACGTGGGGTTGTATCCCAAGTACAGACCGTACTATCGTCTATTTGGATTCGGCTACGGAATTTACGTCTGGGTTTCCATTCGATATACCACAAGGGATAATAACACACATAATCATCAATGCAATGTAAATTGTTGGACAATTATGACCCATAGCGTCACTATTTGTAAAAGACATTGTTGTTTTTGTACAAATTAACTATGTGACAATGGAAATTGCTATTTTATCATTTTGTAATTAGATTACTTGAATATATATAAATAATAAAAGTCCTTATGATTAGTTCTGGATTATAAGAGATGAGACAATATCAATCCACGAAGTTTAATCATTAAATATCCATAGTCGTAGTATTATCGAGACTGGACATCGATAATGCAGAATAGACTAGTATTGCACTTGTGCGTGTTATGGAAGCGTAACAGTATAGTTCTCATATATTTATGTATTGGATACTTATACAAGTGTGATAGGAGGTTGTTTACCAATGGTACGGGAACAGCTTCGCTCTGGATAGACCCCTCGGAATCCCAATGGTAGTATGACTATGTGTCTATCGGAATCCGAATCAGGGTAGGTGTATTTTCTCTTAACCTGAGACTTGCATCGTTAATACTTGCGACAATCAATACGCTTTGGTTTTGGTCGTCCAGGACTTTAACAGGTTCTGTGTACGCCTCTTATGGGTTTATTGAGAATCGTAATGTATTGGGTGTGATGTCAAGATGGAAGTATCACTTCAGTCATATGAAGATGATGATCACGCAGGTATAAAAAAACTGGTTTTCTATTATGTTGCAACTATCGGGATAATATGACAAGGTCATGATTATCCGATTATAGAGACTAGTTACTTGTAATCCGATATATGCTTCGTACAGGGCAGACACTATTCCAACCTCAGGCCTTGCATGTGACATCTGATACTGGATCGCAATACGCAATACTATGTATACTACGCTTGACAAAGAATATATATTCCTTAAAGAATATTTCTGGAGAATTGGGTAGGCACGGTGCTTTGCTAGAAGCCAACCATGTCTTGTAAATCGGTAAAAACGTGGTACTTGACAGGCGTAATCACACACGTATAACGCAAGCGCACGTATCGTTCAAGTAGTATAAAAGTATCGATCCCACGATGACTTAATACTTAAGCTATTAATTTATGAAGTTAAATATTTACAAGTATCTAATGGATTGGTTATTTGATTGGTGGTGACTTTAAACTTAAAACAAGTAAATGAAATTGTTTGAAAGTAGATTGAAGAAAATTTAAATTTATAAAACTATCCAGGGTTGTGAATCCTTCCAATATCTTTTTAAGAGATGAAGTGGTTATTTTACGTTTGTGTAATATATTGGTTTATTAACCTGGAACACGAAATTATGTAAAAGCCTCTTCCGATGGTCAAATACAAATACCCAGTATAACCCAATTAATAATATTCCTATGTTAACCAAGTTATCTGAATTCATTAAGATTAAGTTCTAATTATGGCTACCCCCACCCGACAGGTATATTCCTATCATGTAAGGAAATTTATTAAAGGGTTATCTATCCTCAAGGAAGATCGTGGGCTATTGAGTCTAAGGTCTTAAACCAAAAATCCCTTTTCCAAGTTCATTTTAAGTTTACCAGTTCAATTTTATTAATGGCCAGTTAATAAAAAGCATTAAGACTAAGGCTCAATAAATAAACCTTTATATTACCCAAACCGTAATTTAACCCCTTATAAACCGGTGATATTGGACTTCATCATAACCCCTGATAAAACTTAGTTACAACACATAACTAGGGTTGGTAAAAACTTAAATAAAATAAAAGACAAAGTAAATTACTGGAAATTAAATACTGAAAAGTAAATTGCTGAAAAAGTAAACTGCTGAAAAGTAAATTGCTGAAAGTAAATTGCTGAAAAGTAAATTGTTGAAAGTAAATTACTGTAAGTAAATTGCTAAAAAGTAAATAAAGTAAAAGTACAATAAAACAAAATGCTAGGGTTAGAGGATCCACTTTTATTACTACTATTTTAGATATCTCCCTTAATATAATATATTAACTTTGCGTGATAATTACCAACCAGCCATATAGGTGGTATCCTGATTAAGTCAAATTAATAATTAATTACCAACCGACCAACCAGGCGGTATCCATGCTTAGTCAGGTTAAAACCAATTTATAATTAATTACCAACCGACCAATATGGCGGTATCCTCGTTAAGTCAGGTTTTAAATAGTTATTATATTATAATTAAGGGAGATTAATCTAAATAGCAATAATAAAAGCTTTATCTTTTACCCCAGAAAAGGGGGAGTTACCTCCTTATTGCGTAAAAAGTAAAAACTGAAAAGTAAAGAAAGGAAAGTATTGTGCGTAAAAGTAAATTGCAGAAAGTAAAGACTGAAAAGTAAAGAAAAGAAAGTGCGAAAGCGGAAATTAATTACTAAAAGCTGTAAATAAAAAAATAAGATACAATCTTCTTAGTTATTCTTAAGGAATTTCAAAGAAGAAAGTATGAATTTACAAATGAAATGGCTTGGTATTTATAGGCAAAATTTTGCCTCCATCAAATCATCCACCAAATCCATTATTAAATGCTCCATTAATTGCTCCACCAAATCCATTATTAATTGCTCCACTAATTTTTCCACTAATTTCTCCACCAAATCCATTATTTTTTTGTGGGAGCTTGACTATTTTTATTTTTTATTTATTTATTTGCTTTGAAAATGACTTTAATAATTATACATAACACACTTACAGATGTTTCATCAATTTAGGTCATGAAATCTTCAGAATTCGAAATTATTTTGTTCTTCAAAGTTGTATATATTTAAGGCTTCTTTATTCTGGAACTTGAATCAGCTCAATCCGATATCAGAGTAAAAAGTTATACCCAAAATACGACAGTTGCACAAAATTGAAATTTCCGAAACTACACTTCGTTAGAACGCCCTTTCAAGTTTCCAATCTCCAAAATTAATATGTCAAGTCCAATTTTTGCCCTTATTTGACCCAAATTTCGGCCTAAATGATTTCATTGAGTCCTAATATTATTTTATCTACAAATAAACTAAAACACATCAAAACGTTCATCAAACCCGAGAAAATAAACAAAATATTAAGTAAAAGGGGCGGTAAATATTGATATATTTTCCGCTCATCACACCCCAAAACCTAACATTTTGCTAGTCCTCTAGCAAAAAACAAAATAAAATACAAGAAACAATTAAAATTAAACTAAGCCACTTTCGTAGGGATCACGGTTGCATTTAGCATATGCAACAAGCCTTTAAACCCCTAGGTGTCCCTAGTGGACGAGTTGTAGTCTCGTGAGGGCTTACAGCAATGATACCCACAAACATTTGACAAATGTAAAAAGATAATGAAACTAATGCACACAAAAACAAAAAGACAAGAGAAAAGAGAATAAAGAAGTTAGTGACTAAACAGATGAAACTTTTTATCCAAGTTAATAGTTGTTTTCTTTCTTTCTAAATTACCGAATAAGTAAATTCTCCGATTATTTTTACCATTCTCCATATACACAGCTAACAAAATATTAATCAACTCATTTTTCCCACAATAGTCACAAGTGTAGTTGAAAAGAGAGTAATATTTTTGTCCTAAAGTTTTATCAGAATTCACACCTTTTTTAGCAATGAAATTTTTTTTTTCTGATTTTCTAATTTTTTTTTTCTTGATTTTTGATTTTTTTTATTTATATACAATATCATCCATCTATGTAGCTAGCTTTCGGTCAGTGACTCCCAAACCAGTTGGCTTTAGGGCACTAGGTATTAAGACACCCTTACAGACTTAATTACTCAGACTTCAGATATATATATATAATATATATATATATATATTATATATATATATAATATATATATATATGGCAACATCTTTGATCCATGTAGCGAGCTTTGGGCCAGTGACTCCCAAACCAGTTGGTTTTAGGGCACTAGGTGTTAAAACACCCTTACAGACTTAATAACTCGGATCTCAGACTTCTTTTTTTTATCCCATCGCTTTTTTTAGATGCTTCCTCCAATTAAACTAGAGCACTGAATATTACAAACTTTTCAATTACAGCTCATGTCTGTATGTTACCATGTATGCTGATAATATCTGTCAACTGAGCATATGAAGATTCATTTTAGTCAGTATTATGGAGAATTCACAAATTAAATAATTTAAAAGGAAATAAAAAAAAATTAATTTGTTCCGAAATAGGTTGAGATACATCTCAGGAATGAAAATTCCTTACACAGCTATCTCACACCAATTTCACATGATTAATCAAATAAAAACACAAAAATATAAAATATTTTTTTGGTTTTTATAAAAATTTTCAATTTTTTTTGACTTTTTCGAAAAATTTTTGACTAAAAATAAAACAATAAAAGCAACATACAATTTAATTATTCTCCTCCCCCAAACCTAAATGAGACATTGTCCCCAATGTCTTAAAAAGTAGAAGATGAGTTTAGAAGATAATACCTGGTTAGCTGAAATTCTAGATCTAAAATGGAAATTAAAGGTTAAGATCCAAATTGCATGGGTTGCCTCCCTGCTAGCGCTAAGTTTAAAGTCGTCAGCTAGACATGACTGCCCGAACGTTAGGCTGGATCTGAAAGTGTGACACTTTCTTTTTATCGCTCAATTGATTATCCCCAGTAGTGTTTGACACACTTGTTTTTAACCTTGAATGTTTTGTTGGAGTCGGGATCTTGTAACTCAAGGGCTCTATCTGGTAAAACCTTGGTGATTAGGAATGGACCTGACCACCGAGATTTTGGCTTCCATGGGAAGCGTTTCAACCTTGATTTGTTTAACAGTACCTTCTGCCCTGGTTCCAGTTGTATGCGTACTAACTTCTCATCATGTCTATTCTTGGCCTTTTCTTTGTACAGTTTGGCATTCTCAAAAGACTGTATGTGAAATTCCTCCAATTCTTTGAACTGATGGAATTGTTTCTCTTTTGTTGCTTGTAGTGCAAGAATAGGCTTCTTCAGTACGCAGTACGCTTTATCTTCAGGCTTCACATACAGTTTGTCAGTAGAACTTTGCATTGCATTGGAGTTCTGGATGGTACTATGTATCACATCAAGTCTGAAACATTCCTCATTCTCGTCATTCGGGAAATTCATGGCTTTAATATGTTACTTCTTGGTCATGTACCCTCATGGTTAGTTCTCCTTTTTGTACATCAATAATGGTTCGACCTGTAGCCAAGAATGGTCTCCCGAGGATGATCGGCACGTCTTCATCTTCCTTCATATCAAGGACAATAAAATCTGCTGGGAAAATGAATTTGTCAACTTTGACCAGCACATCTTCAATTACACCTCTCGGAAATACAAGCGTTTTATCAACAAGTTGTAGAGAGACCGAGGTGGTCATCATTTCTCCAATCTGCAATTTCCTGAAAATAGAAAAAGGCATCAAATTAACACTCGCACCTAAATTACACAAAGCCTTACCAAAGTCATGTTCTTCTATGGTGCAAGGAACAGTGAAACTGCCAGGATCTTTCAATTTTGGAGGAAGTTTCCTCTGAATGATAGCGCTGCATTCTTCTGATAATGCTATTGTCTTGTAATCTCTCAATCTCCGCTTTCGTGAAAGAATGTCTTTCATGAATTTGGCATAGCTGGGCATTTGTTCCAACGCTTCTGCAAATGGAATGTTGATATGCAGCTTTTTGAACACCTCCAAGAATCGAGCAAAATGCTTGTCCAGTTTGTTCTTCTGATGACGCTGAGGAAAAGATGGAGGTGGAGTGAATTTTTCCTGATATTTTTCCTTTGCTTCTTTTTCCTCCATCTGTTGCTTTGTTTCTTTTGGAACCTCCTCAGCAGTTGTTTTGGCTCCAACATCTTTGTTGATTTCAGTACCGCTTTTTAACATGATGGCATGATACTGCTCCTTCCCTATGTTCCTTGGATTTGGTTCTGTGTTACAAGGAAGATTCCCTGGCGGTCTGTAACTCTGTGCATTGGCCAGTTGTCCGATTTGATTCTCCAGTGCTTTAATGGAATCAGATTGGCTTTGAAACATAGCATCGTACTTTTTTAACTGAGCCAGCACTTCTGCTATTCCTGGTTCATTTTCCTATTCCTGGCCATTGTTCTGTTGCTAGAATCCAGGTGGTGGATATTTCTGCTGTTGGAATCCAGGTGGTGGATTGTTCTTTTGCCCTGAATTGTTGCTCCATGAAAAATTTGGATGATTCATCCACCCTGGGTTGTAGGTGTTGGAATATGGATTGTTCCCCTGTCTGTTGAAATTATTGACATAATTCACCGTCTCTTCAAGTTGGTTTGGTTCTGGTGCTCCTCAATATGGTGAACTTGTGGATCCAGTGGTACGAGTATCCATAAATTTGCATATCTGATCCAGCTTGGCGTTGACTGCTGTATTGGCTCCACTTTCATAAATTCTAGCAATTCTTTGGATCATGCCCCTTTCTGTTGGCCACAAGGAATTATTGTTGGCCATTTCTTCGATTAGGTCCCAGGCTTGATCTTCTCCTTTTGCCATCAAAGCTCCTCTAGTAGTAGCATCGATTGTGGTTCTCATCAGTCCAGAAAGTCCATTATAGAAAGTTTGGACTTGAAGCCATTTTGGAATCTCATGGTGAGGACATTTCTGGAGCAAATCTTTGTACCTTTCCCAAGCTTCGTAGAGAGTTTCCGAGTCAAGTTGTACAAAGGATGTGATGTCATTTCTCAGTTTTGCTGTTCTGGCAGGTGGAAAGTACTTTGCAAGGAATTTGGTGGCTAGAGTGTTCCAAGTTGTGATGGAACCTGCTGGTACTTAATGTAGCCAAGCCTTAGCTCTGTCTTTCAAAGAATATGGAAAAACACGCAATCTCATTGCTTCTTCTGATGCTTTGTTCTAATTGAAAGTGCTGCAAACTTCCAGTAAGTTGCTGATGTGGGCATTAGGATCTTCAGTTGCATTCCCCCCAAACTGTACTGACTGCTGAATCATCTGAATGCATGTTTTGATGACATAGGCATTTGCTGGTAAGGGAGGAAGTACTATACAGGAAATGAAGCCGTCAACCACCAGAATGGTTATGTCTCGAATGGGTATTGGTGGTGCAACCTACAAAGGTTCAGGTTCCATGTTGACTAAAGCTTATTGGCCTTAACGCCTTTCCCTTCTCAACTGTCTGATGGTTCTTTCAATTTCTGGGTCGAGCGGACGAAGTTCAAAGCTTCTGGTTCGTCTCATGTAGTTTCTGAGAACCTGAAACATAAGAAAACAAAAACAATAAGTAAATAGAAATTAGATACAAGTAAAGTATCCAACCCCAAAACTAATAGTGAAAGATAAATAAATCCCCGGCAACGGCGCCAAAAACTTGACCGGCGTAATCACACACGTATAACACAAATGCACGTATCGGTCATGTTGGACAATTATGACCCATAGCGTCACTATTTGTACAGATCATGGTGTTGTTGTACAAATTAACTATGTGACATAGGAGATTGCACTCTTATCATTTGTGATTAGATCACCTAGATATATAAATTATAGGAGGTCTCTATGATTTGTTCCTGGACGGAGAATGATATGAGACAGTATCAGTCCACGAAGGATAAATCATTAAATATCCCTAGTCAGATTATTATCGAGATTGGACATCGATAAATATGTAAAAGACTAGTATTACACTTGTGCGCATTGTGAGGGCACAACGACATAGTTCTCATATATTTGGGTATAGGATGCTCATGCAAGTGTAAAAGGAGGTTGTGTTTTACCGATGGTACAGGAAACAGCTTCGCTCTGGATAGAACCCCTCAAAATTCCATTGGTAGTATGACTATGTGTCTATGGAAGTCCGAAATCATGGTAGGTGTATTTGGTCTTAACCTGAGACTTGCACCGCTAATACTTGCGACAATCAATATACTTTGGTTGAGGTCGTCCAGGGCTTTAACAGGTTCTGTGTACGCCAATACTGGGTATATTGAGAATCGTAGTGTGTTGGGTGTGATGTCAAGACGGAAGTGTCACTCCAGTCATATGGAGATGATGGTCACGTAGGATATGGGACTGGTTCTCTTAAATGCTGCAGCTATCGGGATAAAATGACAAGGTCAGGTTTATCCGATTATAGAGACCAGTTACCAGACATCTGACATGTGCTTCGTACGGGGCAGACACAATTCCAGCCCCAGGCCTAGCACGTGATCATCCAATAGTGGACAGAAATACGCAATACTACGTATACTACGCCTGATATAGATCCTTTATTCCTGTAAGGATAATTCCGGAGAATTGGTTAGGCATGGCGCTTTGCTAGAGGCCAACCTTGTCTTGTAAATCGGTAAAACGTAGTACTTGGTACTTACGTGTTCGGATAGTCCGACGACCGAATTTACTGCCAACATATCCGGGGATCTCATGGGTCGCTTCCCAAAGATTCACCGATGACGTATGACTCGCACTCTAAATTAATCTGGGATTAATAGAGAGAGAAAATTAATCTGGAATTAATTACGGAGATATTTTATCTGGGATAAAATATCATTAAAAGAGAGATAACGATTAATTTAGAATTAATCGATTAATTAATATATTTGATATATTAAATGAAATTGGATTTCGACGCGGAATTAAAATTAGATTTTAATTCGGGCGAACGAATTAATTTAGAATTAATTCGTTAGTGACGTGAATAGTGATTTTGCAAGGCGTAATCATTTAATTACGACGCAACGGAAAATTCGTTAATTTGGAATTAGTGAACCCGAGCCCGGGATTATTTGCGAGCGCATTTGCATTTCAAATTCGAGTGCGGCACGCAAGTCAAATCAAGCGTCAAATCGCTAGTCGCATCAAGCGTCAAATCATTAGTCACTTTGAGTGATGTGACTTGACAACTTGATGGATTGAGTGATGGAAGTGGTTTGTGCCATTATTATTTGACTTTTTTAAAGGCAAATGCACATGAAATGAATTTGAAATTCAAATGTGTGTATAAGATACACAAATTTGGAATCAAACCAACTAACTCTCTCTATTCTCTTCATCTCTCTTCACGCCCAAGGAGGAAAAAAGTTTACTAGTTTTCTCTCAAAACCGTGAGCAGTGGGAATCAAAAGAGTGTGATTTTGTGGCAAAATCACAAGTGCTAGCACACTTACGAGACATGCAAAGGTGATAGGGAAGTCTACCCATGAGCCGGGAATCGTTCGACGAAGCTTGGAGCTTGACGAAGTTGATCCAAAAGGCCGAAACCAGTGAGCACTGGCAGTGAACTGCCAAGCAGTCCAAAAGGCAGAAAGTTCGTTTTTGTTGCTTGCCGCGTCGCTCAACCGCTCGATGTAAGTATTCCGCAAATTCTTCGATTTGTATTCGCACATATTTCATACTTATTATTGATCTTGGGACCTTAATAGAAACCAACAATGGCATCTAGAGCAAGGTTTGAGCATGAAAAAGTTTAGGGCTTAAAATTTGGGCAAAATGTTTTTGAGCATGATTTGAATTAATTGGATGAATGAATATGCTTAAATTTGTTTGAATTGAAGTTTGATTTGATCAATTTCAAGAAAATTGATTTGGAACAATTTTCCCCAAAATTGGATGGCTTGGCCGAATGGTTGATGAACCATGGTGTCTTGGAATTTTGATTTTTTGATTCATTAGATGTGTTGGAAATCATTAGGGAATGTTTATTTAATGTTGAATTTGATTCAATTGGATTGGATTTGTAATTTGGCATAATAAACCCTAATTGCCGAGAGTTATAGCCTTTAGTATCTTGGTGATTTTTGTTTCGTTGATCATTGGATGACTTGAAACGATTGAGGATGTTGATTTAATGTCGATTGTGGAATTAATTGGATTGAATTCGAATCGGACAAAAATCCCCTCCCTAGGCCGAGACTTTGAGCATGTGATTTGGGTTTGATTTTAATCAAAATGTGTTGGACATGTGATGATGAAAATAAGCATGATTAATTATATAAATTGATGTTTTAGAAATGTTAATTTGGGTGATTAATCATGATATACACTTTAGGTTAATTAAATGTGAAATTGCATTTTTTGTATTTAATTAATTGGGCCTTAAAATTGGATTTGGGCTTTAATGTTGTAAATGGGCTTATTGGGCTTTGTTGTACAAAGTTGGGTTTAGGCAAAATTGGTTAGATCCAATTAGGCCCAAAACAGCATCCATAAAGCCCAAATGCGACTTAATGGACCTTTAAAGTTTAATTGGGCCTAAATTGATTTCTGGGCTTATGGGGTATATCCCGGATTGGATTTTGGTTATTCGGTTTGACCCGAGTTGACCAAAAGTCCACGCCTTAAGAAATTATTAAAAGCCCATTGGACTTTAATTAAATTAACGTTGGACGTTAATCGGGCTTTGAGACCCGTTGCGATTAAATTTGGAATTTAAGTCGCTTAGGTTCGTTAAATAAAGTGTAGTATTTAATTTGGAATTAAATATAAATTGAATTAGATTTAATTGTGTAGTTTAATTTATTTCGAGAATTCGTACTTTGAGTACTTATTCGTAAAACGAGTTTGACTCGAGCAAAATCAAATCATTGTTTGAACATTGGATGATCACTAATTATCAGATTAATTAAATTGATTAGATTGATTGATAACATGTTTGTGTGAATACATGGTTACGATGCATGAATAATGTATATCGGATGGATATTAGATGGGTGGGACAATTTTAGAAATTGTTGTAATAAATTTGATTTATTAATTGGACCTGCGTGTCCAGCCTTATTACCTCTCTATTCTTTGTACTCTCTTCTCACCTATTCCCCTCAATGTAAATGAGGTTTCTTTAGAAGTGTAGTGTAACGGGTAGAAGTAAATACTTGTGCTAGCGGGAGAGTGAAATGGAGAGATTTGATCTAGGATCAATGTGTAAAGTATCCATCTGCATATCATTATTATTTATTTATACGTGCTTTATTATGTGTTTAGAATGCATGTTTAAGGGTGTATGATGATGAGACCTTAACAAAGATAATAAATTGGTTGCCAATTTGCACGCCAAAAACCCTAAAATAATATTAAGTGTTTTTCCTTCCATTGAGTGATTCTTACTCAAGATCTAAGACGACATTGGTTTGTTGGCCAAAGTCAAGGCCTTTGTCTGTCGAGGATGTGTTTGAATCACGAAGGCTTTGTTCCATATCAGTGTCTTGTCCAAGTTGTGGTTTGTTGGCCAAAGTCAAGACCACTTCTTGTCCATCGACATTGATTACGAAGCTTTCCATGGTCAATGGGTCGCGCTTAACTGGGATCACTAAGTTTGTTGTGCCAAAGCCAAGGCTTAGTTGATTCAGAGGAAAAAGGTTAGGTAATACATTGGATGTATTGGCATATATAAGATATATGTTTCGGACTTGGATGTCCCCCTACCGGATCTAGGAATTGGATTAGATCCAATCGATCTTAGAGATCTACCTAGTTAATTATCATACAATTTGTTGGCCAAAGTCAAGATTGTGTGATATTTAACGGGATCCTAGCCCACTAGGAACACGGTTTCCCGAGTACTCGACAGAGGGTTAGAGGCTCGCCGAAAAATAGTGGGAGGCAAGAATTGAATTTGCAATATTCGTTTAATTACTTGCCATACGCGCTAATTCAAATATCATTCGTCAAATAAATTAAATGTTAGTTGGACTAATATTTAAAATGTTGTTTTAATAAATAGTTGGACTATATTCAAACTATTCATTTATTGTTGATTTTATAATTGGATTATAGTAATAAATATAATTGATTTTAATCTATTAAATTATAGTTGATTAAATAGTTGGACTATTGTAATCATTATAATAAATAGTACCTTAATCGTTGATTAAATAGTTGGACTATTAAAATCAAGATAAATTGAAAGATTGACGTTTAATACATAATCCTAGGGAAAATGTATTTAAGTGGTTTAATTTTCAAATTGGGAATAAATTTCAGGATGGTCCTGGAAAATAATAAGTTACTTTATTTGATAAAATAACGCATTATGCCTAAGCAAATTTCAGGATGGTCCTGGAAAATAATAAGTTACTTTATTTGATAAAATAACGCATTATGCCTAAGCTAGGAGTTAAGCAAATAGTAGAGCATAATCTTTGGAAGATTTATGTGATGATGACTTTAGTGCTTAATCCATTAAGCTTGTCGCAGTAGACTCCTTAATTTCTAAATCAGAACTAAGGATTATATCCTTAAAGTATGATAATGAAATTGTAGGATCTTCTTAGATCTATATTTAGATTTTAGAAGTACTAAATTGCAATAATAATTCTTGGAGAATTAATGACTATTCTCAAGGAGATAAAGTCAAAGTTTGCAATTAGGCAAGTAGCGCAAGACGCACCTTACTTCAATATTCTAGAAGGCCAAGGCTTGGCCAAAGGCTTCTGGAGTGTTGAAAAGGGCAAAGGCAAAATCATTATAGTCTTCTGGGAAGATAAAGGACATATCCCAAAATGTCTGCCTTAAATGTGGCAAACGGGATCACGGAAGCGTGACTGCCGTTTGGACAAAGCAGACATGAAGGAATTGAAGAACGAGCAAGGCTCTGACTTCAAATATGTTTGTCATATTATGTTCACTACTAGTATTAAAATTAGATTTTAAATACTTAGTGTGGTACATATATATGTATTGATGTTCAGAATCTTTTTGAACAGGATACTGACTTCAATAGAGATTTATCTGCGAATTGGAAACGGGACAAAAGTCGATGTTTTAACCGTAGATACCTAAGTTTAGGAACCAGCTTCGGGTGTGTACCTAAATTTGGAAACTGTTAATAATGGAACTAGTTTAACTAGATACATTATCTCTATATCAGTGTTTAACCCGTTGCGGGTGAACCTTTATATTCTAGAACACTAAAGTGTTTTATTATATAAAGATGATATTGAGATAAACACATTAGATGTGAATAACAGCATTTATATTTTGAATATAAATAAATCTCAAACATATAAAATGACAAACAAATAGCTCAAAGTGATTTGATCAGGAGAAACTAATTTGTGGCATTGTTGTCTGGGACACAACTAAAACAAGAATCGTATATCTACACTTTTGAAGAGTGGGTACTCGGACTGATTTGATCCTATTCAAATAAAGTCTACGAATCTAGTTTATTGGGCAAATTGCCTAAAACACCTTTACTTGGTAAAAGTGTAAATGCCACCGATCTGTCAGCCCTAGTTCATAGTGAAGCAAGTGGGCCCGTATCTAGCTAGGCTAGATGTGGACATGGATATTTCGTGACCTATGGATGAGTGGTAAATCTATCACTATTTCTCACTCATTTAACCTTATATTTTGTATAGTTTCTTGAGTATTATGAATATTTTGATGTGTTTTGTGTTATTTTGTAGATAAATAAAGTTTCAGGACATTCTCGAGGTGATTTGGGCAAAACAGTGAAAATTGGATGAAAAGGGCATTTTCGGTAAATTCCCGCGTCACGACACCAAGACCTTCAGCGTCCTGACGTCTAACATGCGCTGAACAGTGCTAACGTGGGCCGGGTCCACAAATCAGAATCTGAGAAAAGTTTGACTTTGCTAACGTGCGCCGTGCCACGTGTCACCATCACAGCAGATCTGCTAACATGCGACGTGCCACGTGTCAGCATCCTACGGTGCCGACAGTCATCATCGCCACGTGTGCCACATGTCACTCCACGTCATTGCCGCGTCATCAGCCACATCACCAGGTTGACCAAGTCAAACTGCCACCTCACCGCCACGTCATCATCAGCGAATCAGGAAGTGCCACGTGTCGCAATCCTACGGTGCCGACAGTCTCTTTCCCACGTGTCGCCACGTCACCGCCACGTCAGCATCAATCATTGAGTATCTAATCCTTATCTGAAACGTGGCGGATAAGAATCTCATCGACCAATCAGAAGCCGCCACGTGTCACAATCATTGAAGCCCAACCACCTCGCCACGTGTCACCTTATCAGCTTATCCAGAATCTGCAAACCGACGAACCAGAGCGTGCCACGTCGACCGAAGCTGGCATAGCGACGCCAAGACCTTCAGCGTCGCGACGCCCGAAGCCTACCCGCGCCTATAAATTCAGCTTCAAATTTCAGAATTTGTTGAACCACTCTCTCTCTTCTATTCTATATAAAGAGAGAGTTTCTCTCTCTAGTTTCATTTAGTTTTTAGTTTTTTTTAGTTTTTAGTTTTGTAAATAATTTTAATTACGTTTTGTTAATATAGTAATTTACTTTTTTTTACTTTTTACAGTTTTTACTATTCACCATGAGGAAGTAACTTCCCCAGCTAGGGTGAAAGGTAATTCTTTTACTGTTACTATTTAGATTAATCTCCCTTAAAAATAATATATTCACTATTTAAAATATTGACTTAAAAAGGATACCGCCAGATTGGTCGGTTGGTAATATTATCACAAGTTTATATATTATTTTATGGGAGATATCTAAAATAGTAAATAGTAAAAGTAATTCCTTTTACCTTAACATTTTATTTTATTTTACTTTTCAGCTTTTACTTTATGTCTTTTACTTTTCATCATTTTTACTTTATGTCTTTTACTTTTAAGTTTTTAGTAGCCCTAGTTATGTGTTAGTTATCTGGGGTTGTGATGAATTCTAATATCACCGGTTTATAAGGGGTTATTTTTATAGTTTAGGTAATTTAAAGGTTTACTTATTAAGTTTTAAGCTTAATGCTTCTTGTTGTCTGATCACCAATAAGATTGATGTGGTAAATCTAAAATGAACTAGACATAGGGATTTTAGGTTTGAGCCTTAGACTTAATAGCCCACGATCTTCCTTGAGGATAGATAACCCTTTAATAGATTTCCTTACAGGATAGACATATACCTGTCGGGTGGGGGTAGCCATAATTGGAACTTAAACTTAATGAATCTAGATAATTTGGTTGACATTGACATATGGTTCAATTGGGTTAAACTGGGTATTTGCGTCTGACCATCAACAGCGGCTTTTGCATAATTTAGTGTTCCAGGTTAGTAAACTGATTTATTACACAAACATGAAATAACCACTTCATCTTCTAAATGATATTAGAATGATTCACAACCCTAGATCTTTGTGTCTTTTGTTATTTTCCTTAGTATTTTCTTTTGTCTTTTTATTTATTTATTTATTTTGCAAAACTACAATCAACCAAATCAATCAAGCAATCATTCTCTTATCCCTCAATTAGATATCTGTAAATAAATAGATTCAATAATTAATAACAACAGTAGGAATTAAGTCCTCGTGGGATCGATATTTTTATACTACTTGAACGATACGTGCGCTTGCGTTATACGTGTGTTTTACGCCTGTCAAGTTTTTGGCGCTGTTGCCGGGGACTTATTTTTCTTGAGTTATTAATTTTGAAGCTATCTAATTTACTTATATCTAATTTTCTTTATTTTTATCTGTAATTTTTATCTCTTTTGTTTTCAGGTGATTGAAAAATGGAACATTATTGGGAGATTGAGAGATCACGAGCTTTACTAGAAGATACACCCCAAATCTGGGAGCAACAGTCCGGTTTTCTGAGGTCTGTTGTCCAGCCCAACAATTATCACTGGATGCCAGAACCAAGCAATACCACATTTGCTCAACAAGACGCAATGGGGAGATGTGACATATGTAATGGTAACCACCCTAGAGATTATTGCGAATACAACTACCATCCAGGGTGTCAGAGCTATCAAGATCCTTCATAGTATGACGAGCCATCACATTTCACAGAACCACATTTTCCTTCTTATCCACCACCCACCTACAATGATCTTCATCAACAATCAGAACCATCAGAGGAAGATCAGTTGCTAAACATGCTCGAAGATATGTTCAAGAAACGAAAAGAAAAGTTGGATACAATGCTTGAAACAAACCAGAATCAATTTGAAAGTATTCAGAGACAATCATAATTCATTCAGAAGATGACAGATCAAATGAGACAATTCACAGAAAACAAGAACTACATACCTCAAGAACCAGTTTCAGATGACACTGATGAAGCCTTCGAGTACCCAGAGATTCACAATGACCCTTCAACAGAGGAGGAGGCTGAGCAGTATCAACAACCAGAGATATCAGTTCAGGAGCCCGAACCGGCAAAGTCTCAATTTGACTTTTATTATTCAGATTCTGACAAGGATGAAGCTGATCTATTTGTACCAACTGCACCAACAACGGAGGATCAAACTTTCAATCCTCAAAATGAAGATCTTGGAGCATGTTTTACCTTGATGTTTGAAGAAGATCTATCTGAACCATCCATTCCAATCGTATCAGAGGATGAAAACCTAATGTCAGAAACATTTTTGCATCCTCAGGTTGACAATTTTGAAGCATGTATTTCACAGATGACAGATGAAGAGCTGAATACAAGAATTTTACAATACATCTATGAAGAAAAGGTGGAACAAGAAGCAGAGCAAATGGAGGAGCAAATGTCTGACCTTAATAAAGATCTAGAGCATTCAGGAGAAACATCGCTGTTTTGGGGAGTACAAATCAAAGATATCGCCCAGAAGCTTGACAGAACGGAACTCCCATTCCAAGTCAAGCACCATACGAGACCTTTTGATTTTCTTTCTTTCTTTGTAGGAACCACTGGAGTAAGAAGGAGCAAAAAGGTGGCACAAGAACTAAATGGGACAAAAAAATTTCTACTACCTTACCGTTGAAATAGACCTTTCAAAAGCAACGCTCACGGGATTGTCTTTAATCGGACATCCAAAACGACGCTGAAACCTCCTTCACATATGGATTTCAGTCACGTCTGGCTGAAGACGAAAAATTTAGCGCTAGCAGGGAGGCAACCCATGCATTTTGTTGTAATTTCTGTTTTCATATTTTACGTATACATGTTGTAGAGTTTTTAATTTTTTGTGTTATTTTGTAGGGAAAAGCACAAACGGAGCATTTTAAGACAGAATGAATGGTGTTTGGCAATCACAAAGATGAGAAAAAATTCATTAGCGATGGCTGAGTAAAGAATTAATTCTTGAGACACATCCTAATGGATTTATATACCAAACGAGTGGCATATTGCGTACACAATTCTGTTGCCTTAATTTTTGCTTTGAATCACTTTTCTATTGTAATTATCTTTATTTTCGTAGACAGGATCCAGACTTTTTGACCTTTCACGATTTCATTTTGTTGTTTAGCTAAACAAGCTTCCTATGGAAAATACTAGTGCTATTACTACTCATCCGTTTCAGGTACTATAAATTCAGCTCGTCATTGCACTTTGGAAGGCATCCTGATTTGAGAAAGAAATACATAAAAAATGGAAGCCACTTCAAGAAGACGAGTTGAAAACATATGTGTGTTTTGCGGTAGTAGTGTTGGTACTAAGCCACAATACGTAGAGGCAGCACAGGAATTGGGTCGAGTCTTAGCTGCAAGGAATATGCACTTAATATATGGCGGAGGCAATCTTGGACTTATGGGGATCTTTTCAAAGGCTGTACAGGAAGGAGGCAGTCACGTTTTGGGAATCATCCAAAACCCTTGGCAGAGACAAATCTTATTGGATCATCAAACGGATAGGAACTTATTGTGCCAGGTATGTCTGAACGACTGGTAGAATTGATTAACCGTGTTGATGCTTTATCGCTTGCCAAGTGGCTTGGGTACATTGGAGGAAATTTTTATAGTTCTATCTTGGGCGAACCTGAACATACACCAGAAACCGCTTGGACTGTTTAATGTTGATAGATTTTATGATTTTCTTTGTGTGTTTCTTGATGATGCTCGGAGAAATGGGTTCGTGTCAAAACCTATGAAAGAACTCCTCTTTACTGCCAGAACTACTTCGGATCTAATAAACCAACTCTTAGCCTATGAACCACAAGTTGACCCTATCATTTCAAAGATAAATTGGTTCGAGGACGATCGTGGTAAGAGGCGTCGGATTAATCTGGATATTAAGCTTTAATTTCATGTAGATTTTCAGCTAACCAGGTACGACCTTCTTAACTCTCCTTTTACTGTTTAAGACATTGGGGACAATGTCTCATTTAGGTTTGGGGGAGGGAATTAGTTGATCAGTACTTTGTTTTTAGTTTGTGTGTTGTTTTTAATTTTAGGCCAAAATTTTTCGAAAAATACAAAAAAAATTTGAAAAATTTTCAAAAAAATTACAAAAATATTTTGTGTTTTTGTGTTTTTATTTTGACTAAAAAGGTGAAATTGGTAAGAGATAGCTGAGTAAGGAGTTTCCACTCCTGAGACGTATCTAAAACCATTTTTGAAACAAGTTAATTTTTGTTTATTTCATTTTGAATTATTTAATTTGTGAATTCTCCATAAAACGGACTAAAATAGATCTCCATATGCTCAGTTAACAGGTATTATCAACATATATAGTAACATACAGACATGAGCTAAAATTGAAAAGTTTGTAATATTCAGTGCTCTAGTTTAATTGGAGGAAGCATCTCAAAAAGCAATGGAGTAAAAAAAAATAAAATTTGAGATTAGAGTTATTAAGTCTGTAAGGGTGTTTTAACACCTAGTGCCCTAAAACCAACTGGTTTGGGAGTCACTGGCCCAAAGCTCGCTACATGGATCAAAGATGCTGCAAAAATATATATATCTGAAATCTGAGTAATTAAGTTCGTAGGGGTGTCTTAACACCTGGTGCCCTAAAGCCAACTTGTTTGGGAGCCACCGACCCAACACTCGTTACATAGATGGAAGATATTGTATATAAATAAAAAATAGAAAAAAAAATCAAAGAAAAATCAAAAAATCAGAAAAATTATTCCATTGCTACCAAAAGGTGTGAAATCTGATAGAACTTTAGGACAAAATATTACTCTCTTATCAACTGCACTTATGACTGTTGTGGGCAAAAATGAGTTGATTAATATCATGTTGGCTGTGTATATGAATAATGGTAAAAATAATCGGAGAATTTACTTATTCTGTAATTTAGAAAGAAACAAAACAACTAGTAACTTGGAGTAGAAGTTTCACCTGATTAGTCACTAACATCTTTATTCTCTTTTCGCTTCTCTTTTTGCTTTTGTGTGCATTAGTTTTAATACCTTTTTACTTTTATAAAATATTTGTGGGTATCATTGCTGTAAACCCTCACGAGACTACAACTCGTCCACTAGGGACACCTAGGGGTTTAAAGGCTTGTTGCATATGCTAAATGCAACCGTGATCCCTACGAAAGTGGCTTAGTTAAATTTTATTTTAAAGATGTTTATGTTATTTTATTCTGTGTTTTGCTCGAGGACTAGCAAAAAGTTAGGTTTGGGGGTGTGATGAGTGGTAAATCTATCACTATTTCCCACACATTTAACCTTATATTTTGTATAGTTTCTTGAGTATTATGAATATTTTGATGTGTTTTGTGTTATTTTGTAGATAAAAAAAGTTTCATGAAATTCTCGAGGTGATTTGGGCCAAAACAGTGAAAATTGGACGAAAAGGGCATTTTCGGTAAATTCCCGCGTCGCGACGCCAAGACCTTCAGCGTCGCGACGTCTAACATACGCCGAACAGTGCTAACGTGCGCCGGGTCCACAAATCAGAATCTGAGAAAAGTTTGACTTTGCTAACGTGCGCCGTGCCACGTGTCACCATCACAGCAGATCTGCTAACATGCGACGTGCCACGTGTCAGCATCCTACGGTGCCGACAGTCATCATCGCCACGTGTGCCACATGTCACTCCACGTCATTGCCGTGTTATCAGCCACATCACCAGGTTGACCAAGTCAAACTGCCACCTCACCGCAAGGTCATCATCAGCGAATCAGGAAGTGCCACGTGTCGCAATCCTACGGTGCCGACAGTCTCTTTCCCACGTGTCGCCACGTCACCGCCACGTCAGCATCAATCATTGAGTATCTAATCCTTATCTGACACGTGCCGGATAAGAATCTCATCGACCAATAAGAAGCCGCCACGTGTCACAATAATTGAAGCCCAACCACCTCGCCACGTGTCACCTTATCAGCTTATCCAGAATCTGCAAACCGACGAACCAGAGCGTGCCACGTCGACCGAAGCTGGCGTAGCGACGCCAAGACCTTCAGCGTCGCGACGCCCGAAGCCTACCCGCGCTTATAAATTCAGCTTCAAATTTCAGAATTTGTTGCACAACTCTTTCTCTTCTATTCTATATAAAGAGAGAGTTTATCTCTCTAGTTTCTTTTAGTTTTTAGTTTTTTTTAGTTTTTAGTTTTGTAAATAATTTTAATTACGTTTTGTTAATATAGTAATTTACTTTTTTTTTTACTTTTTACAGTGTTTACTATTCACCATGAGGAAGTAACTTCCCCAGCTAGGGTGAAAGGTAATTCTTTTACTGTTACTATTTAGATTAATCTCCCTAAAAATAATATATTCACTATTTAAAATATTGACTTAAAAAGGATACTGCCAGATTGGTCGGTTGGTAATATTATCACAAGTTTATATATTATTTTATGGGAGATATCTAAAATAGTAAATAGTAAAAGTAATTCCTTTTACCTTAGAATTTTATTTTATTTTACTTTTCAGCTTTTACTTTATGTCTTTTACTTTTCATCATTTTTACTTTATGTCTTTTACTTTTAAGTTTTTAGTAGCCCTAGTTATGTGTTAGTTATCTGGGGTTGTGATGAATTCTAATATCACCGGTTTATAAGGGGTTATTTTTATAGTTTAGGTAATTTAAAGGTTTACTTATTAAGTCTTAAGCATAATGCTTCTTGTTGTCTGATCACCATAAGATTGATGTGGTAAATCTAAAATGAACTAGACATAGGGATTTTAGGTTTCAGCCTTAGACTTAATAGCCCACGATCTTCCTTGAGGATAGATAACCCTTTAATAGATTTCCTTACAGGATAGACATATACCTGTCGGGTGGGGGTAGCCATAATTGGAACTTAAACTTAATGAATCTAGATAATTTGGTTGACATTGACATATGGTTCAATTGGTTTAAACTGGGTATTTGCGTCTGACCATCAACAGAGGCTTTTGCATAATTTAGTGTTCCAGGTTAGTAACTGATTTATTACACAAACATGAAATAACCACTTCATCTTCTAAATGATATTAGAATGATTCACAACCCTAGATCTTTGTGTCTTTTGTTATTTTCCTTAGTATTTTCTTTTGTCTTTTTATTTATTTATTATTTTGCAAAACTACAATCAACCAAATCAATCAAGCAATCATTCTCTTATCCCTCAATTAGATATCTGTAAATAAATAGATTCAATAATTAATAACAACGGTAGGAATTAAGTCCTCGTGGGATCGATATTTTTATACTACTTGAACGATACGTGCGCTTGCATTATACGTGTGTGTTTATGTCGGTCACCTATACGGATGTGGCATTGCATTATGGTTATGTGTTTCTTTTGAAGAACACAAATCGGAAAATTTTATAGTTTCGACACGGAATAGACAAACAGATCGGCTATAGTATTATATCGTCACGATAAGACCGTAATGGAAAATACTTAAGCAATAAGTTTCTAATATACTTGAAAGAGTATAGTATTCTTTCAAATGAGGACTCCTCCCGGAACACGTCAAAGTGACGGTGTGTCCGAACAGGATAAACCGAATTTTGTTGGACATGATAAGGTTAATCATGAGTCGCTCTGAGCTACCGTTTCCTTCAACGGATAAGCATAAATAGTGCAAGAACTTATTTAGAATAAGGTTCCATAATAATCTGTTTGACAGATTTCATATTAGATATGAACAGGAAAGAAACCAGGTTTCTCAATCCTGAAAATTTGGGAATGCTAGGCATGTGTTTGGATGATACCAAACTAGAACCCAAATTGGATAAGTGCCAATTGTAGGTTATCCTAGGGATACCATAGTATTGTACTTATACAACTCACAAGAGAACAATTTAATTGTTGTTCACCATGCCGTTTTCCTATGAGGAATACGATGTGCAGTGGTAAGTAGGAGGATAGTAAAACTCGATGAAAATCGGAGTAATACTATTCAAGGCACTGATTCCTAATGGAACACAAATAGTTAATCAAGGATGAAACTATACCATTAATCTTCGAATACAAAAGAACCGCGTATGTCGGAGAGAGTCAGAAAACAACATGGGGTATGGGTTTCTGATCTTACCTCATAAAGATGTCAATCTTTTGAGGTATACCAACTGACTACGTATGAGAAAGTGATACAAGGTATCGACTCCCTAATTATTACAAAGTGTCATGAATCCGAATTGGATTCCATGTATATCAACCAAGTTTGGATAATAGTTGATGTATCACAAGGCATTGTGCCTATTGGTACTTTATAAGTCTTCAAGGAAGACATACATGGAAGGCAACATACCAACGTACTAAGCTAGGCTTGTAGCCGAAAGGTATCGTTATCAACATTGTGTTGATTACGATTCAACCTTTTATTTGTTGCCACGGTTAATCCATTTGGATAATGCTTGCTAATGCTGCATGTTTCATAGCTGAAATATGTCAGCTTAACGGGAAAATCGCTTTCCTGAAAATGAAACCTTTAGGAATGTTTACAACATCCTGGCGGTTTGTCGTACCAAAACTAGCAAACAAGGTTTGCAGGTTATTCGATCCATGTTTGGATTAAAGCAGACATAGGTTCTTGGAATTATCGTTTTGATGTAATCATAATGCAGTATGATTTAATTCAAAATGAAATGATTCTTGTGTATATAAGGAGGTTACTGGGAGCACACTGACAGTGGCTGTCCCATAAATAATGATAATACGTCATTTCTTGGAAATGATATTCCCATAAAATAACTATCGGCGAAAGCTTGGCTTTCGAAAACTCTCCGTAGAAATCGTACATTGAAAAATGTACGCTACATGGTGTCTCATACGCTTTGAGCATATGGATTCACAAACAGGCCAATCCGAGTGATAGTCACCGGATTGAAGTTAAGAACATCCGTTAGTATCTTAGAGAACTAAGGATGCTGTCTTAATCTATGGAGACAGAGAACTTGAAGTGACTAGGATCACTGTAGCAAGTTTCCTAACCGAGAAAGACGACTATAAGTCGCAAAACGGTACTATACAGTTTGAATATCGGAACAGTGAGCTGGAAATCTTCCAAGCAAGATACTGTTACCAAATAAACAACAAATGCGGTTATTGTTGCAGCTGAGGCGGCAATTGAAGCCATTTGGGTCGATAAAAATCTAATTAGATTAGATATAATTCTGTTAGCAGCTGAGCTAGGCGTCAGCACAGGCTAAAGAAATAATGGTCTCATCATCAACGATCCAGATATATACTTCGACCATTCATCTGATTCGTTCGGATCATACATCGTGGAGATGAGAGATCGAATAAATCGCATCAATGATAATCATGAAAATCCACTGACGAAAGCATTTCTCAGCAGTTTGAGCCAACCGTAGATAGTTCGGGTGTTAGACACTCGAGTGACTGGCTATAGGCCAAGTGGGAGATTGTTGGACAATTATGACCCATATCGTCACTATTTGTACAGATCATGGTGTTGTTATACAAATTAACTATGTGACATAGAAGATTGCACTCTTATCATTTGTGATTAGATCACCTAGATATATAAATGATAGGAGGTCCCTATGATTTATTTCTGGACGGAGAATGATATTAGACAGTATTAGTCCACGAAGGATAAATCATTAAATATCCATAGTCAGAGTATTATCGAGATTGGACATAGATAAATACGTAAAAGACTAGTATTACACTTGTGCCCGTTGTGAGGGCACAACGGTATAGTTCTCATATATTTGGGTATATGATACTCATGCAAGTGTAATAGGAGGTTGTGTTTTACCGATGGTACGGGAAACAGCTTCGCTCTGGATAGAACCCCTCAGAATTCCATTGGTAGTATGACTATGTGTCTATGGAAGTCCGAAATAAGGGTAGGTGTATTTGGTCTTAACCTGAGACTTGCACCGCTAATACTTGCGACAATCAATATACTTTGGTTGAGGTCGTCCAGGGCTTTAACAGGTTCTGTGTACGCCAATACTGGGTATATTGAGAATCATAGTGTGTTGGGTGTGATGTCAAGACGGAAGTGTCACTCCAATCATATAGAGATGATAGTCACGTAGGATACGGGACTGGTTCTCTTAAATGCTGCAGCTATCTGGATAAAATGACAAGGTCAGGTTTATCCGATTATAGAGACTAGTTACCAGACATACGACATGTGCTTCGTACGGGGCAGACACAATTCCAGCCCCAGGCCTAGCACGTGATCATCCGATACTGGACAGAAATACGCAATACTACGTATACTACGCCTGATATAGATCCTTTATTTCTCTAAGGATATTTCCGGAGAATTGGGTAGGCATGGCGCTTTGCTAGAGGCCAACCTTGTCTTGTAAATCGGTAAAACGTAGTACTTGGTACTTACGTGTTCGGATAGTCCGACGATCGAATTTACTGCCAACATATCCGGGGATCTCATGGGTCGCTTCCCAAAGATTCACTGATGACGTATGACTCGCACTCTAAATTAATCTGGGATTAATTAGAAGGGAGAGAAAATTAATCTGGGATTAATTGCGGAGATATTTTATCTGGGATAAAATATCATTAAAGAGAGATAACGATTAATTTGGAATTAATCGATAATTAATATATTTGATATATTAAATGAAATTGGATTTCGACGCGAAATTAAAATTAGATTTTAATTCGGGCGAACGAATTAATTTAGAATTAATTCGTTTGCGATGTGAATAGTGATTTCGCTAGGCGTAATCATTTAATTACGACGCAACGGAAAATTCGTTAATTTGGAATTAGCCAACCCGAGCCCAGGATTATTTGCGAGCGCATTCGCATTTCAATTCGAGTGCGGCACGCAAGTCAAATCAAGCGTCAAATCGCTAGTCGCATCAAGCGTCAAATCATTAGTGTCACTTTGAGTGATGTGACTTGACAACTTGATGGATTGAGTGATGGAAGTGGTTGGTGCCATTATTATGTGACTTTTTGAAAGGCAAATGCACATGAAATGAATTTGAAATTCAAATGTGTGTATAGATACACAAATTTGGAATCAAACCAACTAACTCTCTCTATCCTTCATCTCTCTTCACGCCCAAGGAGAAAAAAGTTTACTGTTTTCTCTCAAAACCGTGAGCAGTGGGAAGCACAAGAGTGTGATTTTGTGGCAAAATCACAAGTGCTAGCACACTTACGAGACATGCGAAGGTGATAGGGAAGTCCACCCATGAGCCGGGAATCGTTCGACGAAGCTTGGAGCTTGACGAAGTTGATCCAAAAGGCCGAAACCAGTGAGCACTGGCAGTGAACTGCCGAGCAGTCCAAGAGGCAGAAAGTTCGTTTTTGTTGCTTGCTGCGTCGCTCAACCGCTCGATGTAAGTATTCCGCAACTTCTTCGATTTGTATTCGCACATATTTCATGCTTATTATTGATCTTGGTACCTTAATAGAAACCAACAATGGCATCTAGAGCAAGGTTTGAGCATGAAAAAGTTTAGGGCTTAAAATTTGGGCAAAATTTTTTTGAGCATGTGAATTAATTGGATGAATGAATATGCTTAAATGTGTTTGATTGAGTTTGATTTGATCAATTCAAAAAAAATTGATTTGGAACAATTTTCCCCAAAATTGGATGGCTTGGCCGAATGGTTGATGAACCATAATGTCTTGGAATTTTGATTTTTTGATTCATTAGATGTGTTGGAAATCATTAGGGAATGTTTATTTAAAGTTGAATTTCTTCAATTGAATTGGATTTGTAATTGGCATAATAAACCCTAATTGCCGAGAGTCATAGGCCTTAGTATCTTGGTGATTTTTGTTTCGTTGATCGTTGGATGACTTGAAACGATTGAGGATGTTGATTTAATGTCGATTGTGGAATTAATTGGATTGAATTCGAATCTGACAAAAATCCCCTCCCTTGGTTGAGACTTTGAGCATGTGATTTGGGTTTGATTTTAATCAAAATGTGTTGGACATGTGATGATGAAAATTAGCATGATTAATTATATAAATTGATGTTTTAGAAATGTTAATTTGGGTGATTAATCATGATATACACTTTAGGTTAATTAAATGTGAAATTGGATTTTTTGTATTTAATTAATTGGGCCTTAAAATTGGATTTGGGCTTAATGTTGTAAATGGGCTTATTGGGCTTTGTTGTACAAAGTTGGGTTTAGGCAAAATTGGTTGGATCCAATTAGGCCCAAAACCGCATCCATAAAGCCCAAATGCGACTTAATGGACCTTTAAAGTTTAATTGGGCCTAATGGGCCTAATTGATTTTTTGGTTATTCGGTTTGACCCGAGTTGACCAAAAGTCCACGCTTAAGAAATTAATTAAAAGCCCATTGGACTTTAATTAAATTAACGTTGGACGTTAATCGGGCTTTGAGAGCCGTTGCGATTAAATTTGGAATTTAAGTTGCATAGGTTCGTTAAATAAAGTGTAGTATTTAATTTAAAATTAAATAGTGAATTGGAATTAAATACAAATTGAATTTGATTTAATTTTGTAGTTTAATTTAATTCGAGAATTCGTACTTTGAGTACTTATTCGTAAAACGAGTTTGACTCGAGCAAAATCAAATCATTGTTTGAACATTGGATGATCACTAATTATCAGATTAATTAATTTGATTAGATTGATTGATAACATGCTTGTGTGAATACATGGTTACAATGCATGAATAATGTATATCGGATGAATATTAGATGGGTGGGACAATTTAGAAATTGTTGTAATAAATTTGATTTATTAATTGGACCTGCTTGTCCAGCCTTATTACCTCTCTATTCTTTGTATTCTTCTCACTATTCCCCTCCATGTAAATGAGGTTTCTTTATAAGTGTAGCGTAACGGGTAGAAGGAAATACTTGTGCTAGCGGGAAAGAGAATGGAGAGATTTGATCTAGGATCAATGTGTAAAGTATCCATCCGCATATCATTATTATTTATTTATACGCATATTATGTGTTTAGAATGCATGTTTAAGGGTGTATGATGATGAGACCTTAACAAAGATAATAAATTGGTTGCCAATTTGCACGCGAAAAACCCTCACCAAAAAATATTAAGCGTTTTTCCTTCCAATGAGTGATTCTTACTCAAGGTCTAAGACGGCATTGGTTTGTTGGCCAAAGTCAAGGCCTTGTCTGTCGAGGATGTGTTGAATCACGAAGGCTTTGTTCCATATCAGTGTCTTGTCCAAGTTGTGGTTGTTGGCCCAAGTCAAGACCACTTCTTGTCCATCGACATTGATTACGAAGCTTTCCATGGTCAATGGGTCGCGCTTAACTGGGATCACTAAGTTTGTTGTGCCAAAGCCAAGGCTTAGTTGATTCAGAGGAAAAGGTTAGGTAATACATTGGATGTATTGGCATATATAAGATATATTTTCGGACTTGGATGTCCCCCTACCGGATCTAGGAATCGATTGGATCCAATCGATTAGAGATCTACCTAGTTAATTATCATACAATTTGTTGGCTAAAGTCAAGATTGTGTGATATTTAACGGGATCCTAGCCCACTAGGAAACACGGTTTCCCGAGTACTCGACAGAGGGTTAGAGGCTCGCCGAAAAATAGTGGGAGGCAAGAATTGAATTTGCAATATTCGTTTAATTACTTGCCATACGCGCTCATTCAAATATCATTCGTCAAATAAATTAAATGTTAGTTGGACTAATATTTAAAATGTTGTTTTAATAAATAGTTGGACTATATTCAAACTATTCATTTATAGTTGATTTTATAATTGGATTATAGTAATCAATATAATTGATTTTAATCTATTAAATTATAGTTGATTAAATAGTTGGACTATTGTAATCATTATAATAAATAGTACCTTAATCGTTGATTAAATAGTTGGACTATTAAAATCAAGATAAATTGAAGATTGACGTTTATACATAATCCTAGGGAAAATGTATTTAAATGGTTTAATTTTCAAATTGGGAATAAATTTCAGGATGGTCCTGGAAAATAATAAGTTACTTTATTTGATAAAATCACGTATTATGCCTAAGCTAGGAGTTAAGCAAATAGTAGAGCATATCTTTGGAAATTTTGTGATGATGACTTTAGTGCTTAATCCCTTAGCTTATCGCAGTAGACTCCTTAATTTCTGAATCAGAACTAAGGATTAGATCCTTAAAGTATGATAATGAAATTGAAGGATTCTTAGATCTATATTTAGATTTTAGAAGTACGAAATTGCAATAACAATTCTTAGAGAATTAATGACTATTCTCAAAGAGATAAAGTCAAAGTTTGCAATTAGGCAAGTAGCGCAAGGCGCACCTTACTTCAATATTCTAGAAGGCCAAGGCTTGGCCAAAGGCTTCTGGAGTGTTGAAAAGGGCAAAGGCAAAATCATTATAGTCTTCTGGAAAGATAAAGGATAATCCCAAAATGTCTGCCTTAAATGTGGCAAACGGGATCGCGGAAGCGTGACTGCCATTTGGACAAAGCAGACATGAAGGAATTGAAGAACGAGCAAGGCTCTAACTTCAAATATGTTTGTCATATTATGTTCACTACTAGTATTAAAATTAGATTTTAAATACTTATTGTGGTACATATATATGTATTGATGTTCAGAATCTGTTTTGAATAGGATACTGACTTCAATAGAGATTTATCTGCGAATTGGAAACGGGATGAAAGTCACTGTTTTAACCGTAGATACCTAAGTTTAGGAACCACCTTCGGGTGTGTACCTAAATTTGGAAATTGTTAATAATGTAACTAGTTTGACTAGATACATTATCTTTATATCAGTGTTTAACCCGTTGCGGGTGAACCTTTATATTCTAGAACACTAAAGTGTTTTATTATATAAAGATGATATTGATATAAACACAATAGATGTGAATAACAGAATTTATATTTTGAATATAAATAAATCTCAAACATATAAAATGACAAACAAATAGCTCAAACTGATTTGATCAGGAGAAACTAATTTGTGGCATTGTTGTCTGGGACACAACTAAAACAAGAATCGTATATCCACACTTTTGAAGAGTGGGTACTCCGACTGATTTGATCCTATTCAAATAAAGTCTACGAATCTAGTTTATTGGGCAAAGTGCCTAAAACACCTTTACTTGGTAAAAGTGTAAATGCCACCGATCTGTCAGTCCTAGTTCATAGTGAAGCAAGGGGCCCGTATCTAGCTAGGCTAGATGTGGACATGGATATTTCGTGACCTATACGATGTGGATGTGCATTGCATTATGGTTATGTGTTTCTTTTGAAGAACACAAATCAGAAACTTTTAGTTTCGACACGGAATAGACAAACAGATCGGCTATAGTATTATACCGTCACGATAAGACCGTAATGGAAAATACTTAAGCAATAAGTTTCTAATATACTTGAAAGAGTATAGTATTCTTTCAAATGAGGACTCCTCCCGGAACACGTCAAAGTGACGTGTGTCCGAACAGGATAAACCGAATTTTGTTGGACATGATAAGGTTAATCATGAGTCGCTCTGAGCTACCGTTTCCTTCAACGGATAAGCATAAATAGTGCAAGAATTTATTTAGAATAAGGTTCCATAATAATCTGTTTGGCATTTCATATTAGATATGAACAGGAAAGAAACCAGGTTTCTCAATCCTGAAAATTTGGGAATGCTAGGCATGTGTTTGGATGATACCAAACTAGAACCCAAATTGGATAAGTGCCAATTGTAGGTTATCCTAGGGATACCATAGTATTGTACTTATACAACTCACAAGAGAACAATTTAATTATTGCTCACCATGCCGTTTTCCTAAGAGGAATACCGATGTGCAGTGGTAAGTGGGAGGATAGTAAAACTCGATGAAAATCGGAGTAATACTATTCAAGGCACCGATTCCTAATGGAACACAAATAGTTAATCAAGGATGAAACTATACCATTAATCTTCAAATACACAAGAACCGCGTATGTCGGAGAGAGTCAGAAAACAACCTGGGGTATGGGTTTCTGATCTCACCTCATAAAGATGTCAATCTTTTGAGGTATACCAACTGACTACGTATGAGGAAGTGATACAAGGTATCGACTCCCTAATTATGACAAAGTGTCATGAATCCGAATTGGATTCCATGTATATCAACCAAGTTTGGATACTAGTTGATGTATCACAAGGCATTGTGCCAATTGGTACTTTATAAGTCTTCAAGGAAAACATACATGGAAGGCAACATACCAACGTACTAAGCTAGGCTTGTAGCGGAAATGTATCGTTATCAACATTATGTTGATTACGATTCAACCTTTTATCTGTTGCCACGGTTAATCCATTTGGATAATGCTTGCTAATGTTGCATGTTTCATAGATGAAATATATCAGCTTAACGGGAAAATCGCTTCCTAAAAAGGAAACCTTTAGGAGGATGTTTACAACATCCTGGCGGTTTTGTCGTACGAAACTAGCAAACAAGGTTTGCAGGTTATTCGATCCATGTTTAGATTGAAGCAGGCATAGGTTCTTGGAATTATCGTTTTGATGTAATCATAATGGAGTATGATTTAATTCAAAACGAAAATGATTCTTGTGTATATAAGGAGGTTAGTGGGAGCACACTGACAGTGGTTGTCCTATAAATAATGATAATACATCATTTCTTGGAAATGATATTCCCATAAAATAACTATCGGTGAAAGCTTGGCTTTCGAAAACTCTCCGTAGAAATCGTACATTGAAAAATGTACGCTACCTGGTGTCTCATACGCTTTGAGCATATGGATTCACAAACAGGCCAATCCGAGTGATAGTCACCGGATTGAAGTTAAGAACATCCGTTAGTATCTTAGAGAACTAAGGATGCTGTGTTAATCTATGGAGATGGAGAACTTGAAGTGACTGGGATCACTGTAGCAAGTTTCCTAACCGAGAAAGACGACTATAAGTCGCAAAACGGTACTATACAGTTTGAATATCGGAACAATGAGCTGGAAATCTTCCAAGCAAGATAATGTTACCGAATAAACAACAAACGGGTTATTGCTGCAGCTGAGGCGGCAATAGAAGCCATTTGGGTTGATAACAAATCTAATTAGATTAGATATAATTTTGTTAGCAGCTGAGTTAGGCGTCAGCACAGGCTAAAGAATTAATGGTCTCATCAACGATCCAGATATATACTTCGACCATTCATCTGATTCGTTCGGATCATACATCGTGGCGATGTGATGATCGAATAAATCGCATCAGATGATAATCATGCAAATCCGCTGACGAAAGCATTTCTCAGCAGTTTGAGCCAACCGTACATAGTTCGGGTGTTAGACACTCGAATGACTGGCTATAGGCCAAGTGGGAGATTGTTGGACAATTGTGACCCATAGCGTCACTATTTGTACAGATCATGGTGGTGTTGTACAAATTAACTATGTGACATAGGAGATTGCACTCTTATCATTTGTGATTAGATCACCTAGATATATAAATGATAGGAGGTCCCTATGATTTGTTCCTAGACGGAGAATGATATGAGTATTAGTCCACGAAGGATAAATCATTAAATATCCCTAGTCATAGTATTATCGAGATTGGACATCGATAAATACGTAAAAGACTAGTATTACACTTGTGTGCGTTGTGAGGGCACAACGGCATAGTTCTCATATATTTGGGTATAGGATACTCATGCAAGTGTAATAGGAGGTTGTGTTTTACCGATGGTACGGGAAACAGCTTCGCTCTGGATAGAACCCCTCGGAATTCCATGGTAATATGAACTATTGTCTATGGAAGTCCGAAATCAGGGTGGTGTATTTGGTCAGGGTTTTCCTGAGATTTGCACCGCTAATACTTGCGACAATCAATATACTTTGTTAAGGTCGTCCAGGGCTTTAACAGGTTCTGTGTACGCCAATACTGGGTATATTGAGAATCGTAGTGTTGGGTGTGATGTCAAGACGGAAGTGTCACTCCAGTCATTTGGAGATGATGGTCACGTAGGATACGGGACTAGTTCTCTTAAATGCTGCAGCTATCGGGATAAAATGACAAGGTCAGGTTTATCCGATTATAGAGACTATTTACCAGACATCCGACTTGTGCTTCGTACGGGGCAGACACAATTCCAGCCTCAGGCCTAGCACGTGATCATCCGATACTGGACAGAAATACGCAATACTACGTATACTACGCTTGATATAGATCCTTTATTCCTGTAAGGATATTTCCGGAGAATTGGGTAGGCATGGCGCTTTGCTAGAGGCCAACTTTGTCTTGTAAATCGATAAAACGTAGTACTTAGTGCTTACGTGTTCGGATAGTCCGACGACCGAATTTACTGCCAACATATCCGGGGATCCCATGGGTCGCTTCCCAAAGATTCACCGATGATGTATGACTCACACTCTAAATTAATCTGGGATTAATTAGAAGAGAGAGAAAATTAATCTGGGATTAATTGCGGAGATATTTTATCTAGGATAAAATATCATTAAAAGAGAGATAACGATTAATTTAGAATTAATCAATTAATTAATATATTTGATATATTAAATGAAATTGGATTTCGACGCGGAATTAAAATTAGATTTTAATTTGGGCGAACGAATTAATTTAGAATTAATTTGTTAGCGACGTGAATAGTGATTTCGCTAGGCGTAATCATTTAATTACGACGCAACGGAAAATTTGTTAATTTGGAATTAGCGAACCCGAGCCCGGGATTATTTGCGAGCGCATTCACATTTCGAATTCGAGTGCAGCACGCAAGTCAAATCAAGCGTCAAATCGCTAGTCGCATCAAGCGTCAAATCATTAGTCACTTTGAGTGATGTGACTTGACAACTTGATGGATTGAGTGATGGAAGTGGTTGGTGCCATTATTATTTGACTTTTTGAAAGGCATTTGCACATGAAATGAATTTGAAATTCAAATATGTGTATAAGATACACAAATTTGGAATCAAACCAACTAATTCTCTCTATTCTCTTCATCTCTCTTCACGCCCAATGAGGCAAAAAGCTTACTGGTTTTTTCTCAAAACCGTTAGTAGTGGGAAGCACAAGAGTGTGATTTTGTGGCAAAATCACAAGTGCTAGCACACTTACGAGACATGCGAAGGTGAAAGGGAAGTCTACCAATGAGCCGGGAATCGTTCGACGAAGCTTAGAGCTTGACGAAGTTGATCCAAAAGGCCGAAACCAGTGAGCACTGGCAGTGAACTGCCGAGCAGTCCAAGAGGCAGAAAGTTCATTTTTGTTGCTTGCCGCGTCGCTCAACCGCTCGATGTAAGTATTTCCGCAACTTCGTCGATTTGTATTCGCACATATTTCATGCTTTATTGATCTTGGGACCTTAATAGAAACCAATTGTTCAAGTAGTATAAAAGTATCGATCCCACGAGTACTTAATACCTAAGCTATTAATTTATGAAGTTAAATATTTACAAGTATCTAATGGATTTGTTATTTGATTAGTGGTGACTTTAAACTTAAACAAGTAAATGAAATTGCTTGAAAGTATAGAAGAAAATTCAAATTTATAAAACTATTCAGGGTTGTAAATCCTTCCAATATCTTTTTAAAAGATGAAGTGGTTATTTTACGTTTGTGTCATATATTGGTTTATTAACCTGGAACACTTAATTATGTAAAAGCCTCTTCCGATGGTCAAATACAAATACCCAGTATAACCCAATTAATCATATTCCTATGTTAACCAAGTTATCTGAATTCATTAAGATTAAGTTCCAATTATGGCTACCCCCACCCGACAGGTATATTCCTATCATGTAAGGAAATCTATTAAAGGATTATCTATCCTCAAGGAAGATCGTGGGCTATTGAGTCTAAGGTCTTAAACCAAAAATCCATTTTTCCAAGTTCATTTTAAGTTTACCAGTTTTAATTTTATTAATGGCCAGTTAATAAAAAGCATTAAGACTAAGGCTCAATAAATAAACCTTTATATTACCCAAACCGTAATTTAACCCATTATAAACCGATGATATTGGACTTCATCACAACCCTAGATAACTAACTTAGTTACAACACATAACTAGGGCTAGTAAAAACTAAAATAAAATAAAGAAATAAAGTAAATTGTTGGAAATTAAATACTGAAAAGTAAATTACTGAAAAGTAAATCGCTGAAAAGTAAATAAAGTAAAAGTACAATAAAAGAAAATGTTGGGGTTAGAGGATCCACTTTTATTACTACTATTTTAGATATCTCCATTAATATAATATATTAACTTTGCGTGATAATTACCAACCAGCCATATAGGTGGTATCCTGATTAAGTCAAATTAATAATTAATTACCAACCGATCAACCAGGCAGTATCCATACTTAGTCAGGTTAAAACCAATTTATAATTAATTACCAACCGACCAATATGGCGGTATCCCCGTTAAGTCATGTTTTAAATAGTTATTATATTATAATTAAGGGAGATTAATCTAAATAGCAATAATAAAAGCTTTACCTTTTACCCCAGCAAAGGGGGAGTTACCTCCTTATTGCGTAAAAGTAAAAACTGAAAAGTAGAGAAATGAAAGTATTGTGCGTAAAAGTAAATTGCAGAAGAAAATAAAAGAAAGTGCGAAAGCGGAAATTAATACTGAAAGTTGTAAATAAGAAAATAAGATACAATCTTCTTAGTTATTTTTAAGGAATCTCAAAGAAGAAATTATGAATTTACAAATGAAATGGTTTGGTATTTATAGGCAAAATTTTACCTCCATCAAATCATCCACCAAATCCATTATTAATTACTCCACTAATTGCTCCACCAAATCCATTATTGTTTGGTGGGAGCTTGACTATTTTTATTTTTTATTTATTTATTAGCTTTGAAAATGACTTTAATAATTACACATAACACATTTTCGGATGTTTCATCAATTTAGATCATGAAATCTTCAGAATTCGAAATTATTGTGTTCTTCAAAGTTGTATATCTTTGAGTCTTCTTTTATCTGGAACTTGATTCAGCTCAATCTGATATCGGAGTAAAACGTTATACCTAAATGACGACAGTTGCACAAAATTGGAATTTCCGAAACTGCACTTCGTTAGAACGCCCTTTCAAGTTTTCAATCTCCAAAATTAATATGTCCAGTCCAATTTTTGCCATTATTTGACCCACATTTCATCCTAAATGATTTCATTGAGTCCCAATATTATTTTATCTGTAAAATAAACTAAAACACATCAAAACGTTCATCAAACCCGAGAAACTAAACAAAATATTAAGTAAAAGGGGCGGTAAATATTGATATATTTTCCGCTCATCGGTACTGGGTACGCACGTGTTCGGATAATCCGACGATCGGATTTACTGCCAACATATCCAGGGATCTCATGGGTCATTTCCCGAAGAGTCACCGATGACGTTTGACTCGAACATAATTAATCTGGGATTAATTAGAAGAGAGAGAAAATTAATTTGGGATTAATTACGGTAAGAATTTATCTGGTATAAAATTTGATAAGAAGAGAGAGAACGATTAATTTGGAATTAATCGATTTAATAATATATTCGATATATTAAATGAAATTAGATTTCGACGCGAAATTAAAATTGGATTTTAATTCCGGCGAACGAATTAATTTAGAATTAATTCGCGAGCGACGTTCGAAATATTTTACAAGGCATTATTATTTAATTAAATTGGATTTAATTACTTCGCGACGAAAAATTCATTTAATCGGATTAAGCGAACCCGAGCCCGAAGTGTGTTAAGCAAGCCACTTGAATTTTGAATTAAGTGGGTCCCACCAACTTACATCACTTGTCCATCAAGTGTCAATTTGGTGATGGAAGTGGTTGGAGGCATTAAAAGCTTTTTTCCCTCCAAAACTTTGCTTAACCTTTTGGTAAAGATATAACAAAATTGAGTTTGACTTTTGGATAAGTTGTAATTGATTTTAGAAATCAAAAATACCAAAAACCAAAAACTCTCTCCTCTCCTCTCATATTGCCGTGACCTTCCTCTCTTAGAAGAAAAATTTGTTGTAATTTTTTTTCAAGCTAGCACTTCCAAGGAGCAAATAAAGGTGTTAGAGAAAATTTCCCATTGAGTTTGGAATCAAAGCAAAAGGCTTGGAGCTACACCATTCATACAAAAAGGAGCTTGGAGCACTACACAAAGGAGCAAAAGTTTTGAACTTTCCTACATCCAAGAAACCGATCAAAGTGAGTATATTTTCTGCTATCTTACTTTGTGTATTCACATATTTTATGCTTATTAGATCCTTGGCAATGTTCTTAGAGAACCTAACAACAGACATAAAGAATAGACGTGAAATAATAAAATAATGATAAATAGACAAAATATAAATAACAAAATAAAGGCGAAATAATAAAATAACCCTAAAAATAATAAATAGATAAAAAAAGATAGATAACGAAATGCTAAAGAAAAAATGTGACCAGAAATTTGGACGTCTTGGATGTAGGACTTTGCATACTCGGCTGGACGTATTTCACATCCAGCCAGGCATGCAACGTCCAAAACTATAAAAATAATTATGGTAAGGGTGGGATCCCAAAATCTCATTAAATTGGAAAGTGTTGATGAAAGGATTTTATCATATTTGGGAAGATTATGCATGAGGTTTTTAGGCTACATGGGCCGATTCATGGGTTGCAGGGTGGATGGGTTGCAGGGGCCGAGTGCATGGGTTGCAGGGGGTTTTGGGTCGCGGCTAAGGTTTGAAGCAGAAATTGACTGAGCGAATCTGAGGCTGGCTAGTGAGTCCGAATCTAAAGATGTGCTAATTTTGTAGGTTTTATTCCATTCCAATATTCGTTCTTCGCCACTTCCGCAACTTTTCAGGTAGTGCCTCCATACGAGGCTCATCATTGGGCTCATGCGAAAATGCAGTAACTACAGTCGCCCCCACTTTGATAGGGCTTGTGCAGTGTGTGACAGTGACAACCCTATCAAAGTCATGCATGCATTTTTACTTATCTAGTTCGTCGTCCGTTGCCGGACTTACCTGTTGTTTCGCTACTTTTGCGAGATGCTTCGATCTCTGGGATTCATTCCCAAACTGTGTTGAGTTGATGGCGAGGTGATTCGACCCTTGGGTGTGAGATGTTTCGATCTCTGGGATTTATTCCCGAACTGAGTTAAGTTGATGGCGAGGTGCTTCGACCCCTGGGTGTGAGATGCTTCGATCTCTGGGATTTATTCCCGAACTGAGTTGAGTTGATGGTGAGGTGCTTCGACCCCTGGGTGTGAGATGCTTCGATCTCTGTGATTTATTCTCGAACTTAGTTGAGTTGATGGCGAGGTGCTTCGACCTCTGGGATTCATTCTCGAATCCATTCCAGGTGTGAGATGCTTCGATCTCTGAGGCGCTTCGACCTCTAGGATTCATTCCCGAATCCATTCCAGGTGTGAGATGTTTCGATCTATGAGGCGCTTCGACCTTTGGGATTCATTCCTGAATCCATTCCAGTTATGATTCTTCGATCTCAGAGGCGCTTCAACCTCTGGGATTCATTCCCGAATCCATTCCAGGTGTGAGATGCTTCGATCTCTACGATTCATTCCCGAACTGAGTTGAGTTGATGGCGAGGTGCTTCGACCTCTGGGATTCATTCCTGAATCCATTCTAGGTGTGAGATACTTCGATCTCTGAGGCGCTTCGACCTCTGGGATTCATTCCCGAACTGAGTTGGGTGATGGCATTTTGGTCCATCTGTGTGACTCTACGATCCACTGGGGAGTTTTTTCTATGATGATGAGGTGCTTCGACCTCTGGGATTCATTCCCAAACTGTTGATAATGTGGGCCTCGGCCTTAGGATTCCTTCTTAAACTGTCGAACTGATGGTGGTGAGGTACTTTGATCCTTGATCCGTCCTTATTCTCGAGGATCTTTAGTCGTCTTCATTCCCGGAGCTCCTCTTTTCTCTTGGAGTTGCTCGTCCTCGCCGCTTTTTCTTTTTCTTCAAAGCCTGAGAACACAAAACAAAAATTGTGTGTATACGACGTGTACGCATGTATGCGTGGATGCATTCCTACTCTGATGGGGTTTCTTTGTCTTATCGGCTTGATGTCATCCTTGGTTAGGCATTCCTTGCGCTAGAGGGTTTTCTTCACCCCTCTAGGAATCCTTTTGGCCTTCGTCGCCCTTTGCCTATAAAAAGCTTTAGTCACCCCATTGGCCTGCTTACAGTTTCCTTCTGCCAATTCTCCTCTGGTGATTGCTCAGTTTTCTTTGGTCCAATGGCTCAAGATCCCATTGTGTCCCTTATTTGCGGGGTGGTAGACTGGTTACCTGGCTCAGTTTTCTTTGGGGCTCAAGATCCCGTTGTGTCCCTTATTCACGGGGTGGTAAACTGGTCACCCCCGGACCTGGCTCAACTTTCTGCTCTCTGCTACCTGCACCGAGTCAAGGTGCATTAAGCCTTTTTGGAAACGGTCTCTTTCTTTTGCTATCCCGAGGATGCGGAAAAGATACTGGCTTGTGCTTCATCCATTGAGTTGCAGGTCCTTTCTATCTTTTGCCTAAGCTGTCCTTTCGGATTTTCAACTTAGCGGATTGCTCTATCTTGCCTGAGTTGCCTTTACAGGTTTTCAACTCAGCGAGCTAAAAAAATCTTCTTTTTTTAGATCTTTCCTCATTCTCGAGGCTCTTTGCTCGTCCTCATTCCCGAGGTTGTTCTACTCCTCTCCATTCCTGGAGTTCTTCGTCCTCATTCCTGAGGTTGCTATACTCCTCTCCATTCTCGGAGTTCTTCTCCTAGATCTCTGACCTTGGTCCAACATCTAAGAAATAAAAGACGTGATTTATAATTACTTGACTCTAATCTTTCACGGTTAGCTGGGATTTATGCAATCTATGAACATCTTGAACATTTATTTCAATAAAGGCATTTGCATTACTTCTTAGTACATATGTAGGAAATAAACTGCATTGCAAGGGTACCTCTGTCGCTAACTGTTCCTCACGGAATTTACAATTAGCCATTTTTCTTGCTCACTCATGCTCTTATATTTTGCTTGGGCTGTCTTTTGCTGATTTTCAACCCAACGAGCCTTTCTTTTTTTTTTCTTTTTTTTTTATGCAAAGTATTGTTTCAGCATGTCCACGTTGATGGGCTCGGTGAACTCATTCCCTTCCAAATCTGACAGTCTCACTGCCCCATTCCCCATCACTTTCTTGACTAGGTAAGGCCCTTCCCAATTGGGCCTGAACTCTCCCTTTGGGTCCATTATCAGTGGCTTCGACTACTTGAGCACTAGATCACCTTCTCTGATCTTGGTGGGACGCACCTTCTTGTTGAACACATGTTCCAACCTTTTCTGGTATAGCTGCATGTGATTCAAGGCCTTTATCATTTTCTCATCCAGTAATGCTAGCTGTTCGAACCTCTGCGAGGCCCATTGCTGCTTAGGCAATCCTGCCTCTGCTAGTACCCACATTGACTATATCTCTATTTCCACTGGTAACACTGCCTCCATCCATAAACAAAAGCATAGGGTGTGGCTCCCGTTGTCGTTCTCACCGAAGTTCTATACCCCCACAGGGCGTACGGTAGTTTGTCAGCTCAATCTTTATAACTTTCTTTCATCTTAGCTAGTATTTTCTTTATGGTTTTGTTGGCCGCCTCCATCGTCCCATTAGCCTATGGACTGTAAGGTGATGATTTGTGATGCCCTATCCCGTACTTCTGCAACATTGCCTTTGTTTTTCCCTGAAATTGGACTCCATTGTCCGTCACTATGTGATGTGGCATTCTGGATCGACATACTATGTTACGGGCTATGAACTTGGCCGTCTGCTTCATCGTAACATTACGGAATGACTCAACTTCCACCCATTTCGAAAAATAGTCTACCGTCACTACTATGAAGCGCTGTCCATTTGATGCATGTGGCTTGATTTCTCCAATCATGTCAATACCCCACGCTGAGAAAGGCCAAGATTCTGACAGTCCGTGCAACTCCATAGCCGGAAGATGATTCAAGTTATCGTGTGCCTGGCAATCATGACAGTGCTTCACCAGCTTTGTACGGTCAGCTTCCATGGTCAACCAGTAAAATCCCTGTCTCACTATTTTGGGAGACAATTCAATCCATTCATGTGCGGTCCACATACCCCAGTGTGCACCTCTTCCATCACCTTCTGAGCCTCTTCTTTTCTTAAACATTTCAGCTGGACGCCATTGGCTTATCTCTTGTACAGCTCTTCCATCAAGCTCACATACTAAGAAGCCAATTTCTGAATGGTTATTCTGTCTTTCTTGTCGGCTCCTTCTGGGAATTCTCCACGTTCAAGATACTACATGATATCATAGTACCACGACTACCCATCGTCGTTTTCCATTTCCAAGATTCTTTATACCTCATAACTGGGTCTGCTAGCTGTTGTCAGCACAAAGGGTCTCATTACCAATTTTTTCGGGTTTTCCCAAACTGTGGCTATGGTGGCTAATGCGTCTGCCATTTGGTTCTCCTCTCATGGAAAGTTCTAGAATTTACAGTCGGGGATAGCCTGTGCCAATTTCCTGAGATGGAGTAGGTAGGGTCTCAACCGGTCTTCCTTCAGTTCATATTCCCCTTGCATTTGTCGTACTACCAACATCGAGTCTCCATAAAGTTCTACGTCCCTAGCTCTTAGGGATATTAGCGCCTTCAGTCTAAAGACACATGCTTCATATTCGGCCATGTTGTTGGTTACTCTGAACGTCAACCTTTTGGCCATAGGTAGGGTTTCTCCTTCGGGGGTTACTATCACAATTCCTATTCCAGCTCCTTTGTAATTCACCGCCCTTCAAAATACATTTTTCACCCCTAGACCGTTATGGCTTGAACCTCCTCATCCGGGAATTCGAACTCATATTGATCTCCTTTTATGGGTTGTAATGCCAAGAATTCTGCTACGGCTCTCCCTTTGATTACCTTAGAGGTGAGGTATTCTATATCAAACTCCATCAACAACACCAATAATCTGCCCAACTTCCCTACCAGTGAGGGTACTGACTGTAAATAATTTAGGGGATTCTCCTTTGCTACCACTTGTATCTTATAGGATTGGAAGTAATGACGCAACTTTCGGGAAGCCCATATCACCGCCAAACAGATCTTTTCCACCTCTTGATAGCGGGCTTTATACGAAAGCATCTTCTTACTGAGGTAGTAGACTGCATGTTCCACCCCTGTCTCATCAGCATGTACCATCATCGCCCCCAACGCTTCGGGTTCTATGGCCTAATACAACACCAAGAGTTTGCCCGACCTTGGATGTTTCCAGATGGTTGTTTAACTAAGTATTCTTTGATTTTGTCAAAAGCTTCTTGACATCGCCTATTCCACTCCACAGGCTGGTCCTTCTTCAATAGCTTGAAGATGGGCTCACATACTAATATTAGCTTGGCAATGAATCGACTGATGTACTTGATTTTCCCGAGGTAAGCTCTAACTTCCCTTTCTGTCTTCGGTGCGGGCATCTCGGTAATTGCCTTGATCTTTTCAGGGTCCACTTCTATCCCTCCCATTCCTATCGTATGTCCTAACAACTTCCCGGATGTTACCCCAAACACACATTTCTTGAGGTTGATTCGGAGGTCGTACTTATCGACTTTTTGAAGGAATTTCTCTAATGCTTCTATATGTCTGGCCCTCGTCTCTGATTTTAACCATCATTTCATCCACGTATACCTCAATCTCCTTATGTATCAAGTCGTGGAATAATGTAGTGGCCATTCGTTGATAAGTGGCTCATGCATTCTTACGTCCAAACGGAATCACATTGTAACAATATGTACCTCACTCGGTGACGAGGGCAGTCTTATGTTTGTCTTCTTCGGCCATGAAGACCTGGTTTTATCCTGAGAATCCATCCGCGAACGAGTACATAGCAGATAAAGCCGCGCTATCAACCAACACGTCTATATGGGGTATGGGAAAATAATCTTTTGGGCAAGCTTTGTTGAGGTCCCTATAATCCACACACATTCTGACATTTCCATCCTTCTTCGGTACTGGCACAATGTTGGCTAACCACTCGGGGTATTTCACCACCTTTAGGAACCCCACATATATCTGCTTCTTGACTTCTTCCCTAACCTTTTCGGCCCTCTCTGGCCTCATTCTTCGGAGCTTCTGTTTTACTAGCCTCATGTTCGGATAAGTTGGTATCATGTGCTGGGCAATACCCATGTCTACTCCCGGCATGTCTTCATAGGACCAGGCGAATACTTTTACATATTTTATTAATATTCTCTCTAATTCTTTCCACTCATCAGAGGTAACCTCACTTGCAATTAAAATTTCCTTGGGGTTTTCACATGTACTAAGATTAAATGCATTTGTCTTTGTTGAATCAATATCAAATATGCTCATGTCATGTATGTTATGATGCAGACTAACAGGAAAAGACTCGAACAAGTAAGCAAAATCAATGTCTTTATTATTAATAAATGCAGGATTACAATCAAATAAGTCAGGAAAATAAACATCTTCGTAATCTACAGTCTTGTCTTCTTTCGTCTTCTTAATTTCTTCGAGCGTCAGGTTCTCCAACTGCAGTAGTTCTCTTCCCATTTATCTTCCTCTTTTGTAACTTCCTCTGTCTGTGGTTCTTTGCCCACCACATCCTTGAAGATCTCGAATCCTTGTACTATGATCCCATTAACTTCTACGGGTTTAGGCTCTCCTTGATACCTTATGGCTTTCACAAAGTATTCTATCAGCTTCATCCCTTTTACCTCCTCTTCGTCACTGCTCGAGAAGTTTTCCCAGAAATCTCTCCCTTGTTCTGTTTCATCTTCACTGATGTTATCCCATATCCCCATGCAAGAAGCTTGGTGGTTGAGATTTTCAAGGACAAGGCTTTCGGGCAGGCCGGAGTTAATCATGTAGGTGGGTGGTGGAACGGAGTGGTAGTTGGGTAGATGGTTTCTGTGTGTGTTGGGTTGTTCTTTTTCTGGGTCGGGTATCTTATGGGTGTCAATGAGGTCTTGGATCTGATGCCTAAGGCTGGTGCAATTGTCAGTTTCGTAGCTTTTTTTTTCTGATGGAAGTGGTAGTATATGTTTAGGTCGAAGTGGTGTGGCACAGGGTTTGGGAGTGGTTTAGGTTCTAAGGGTTTTAGGAGTCCTTGCCTCTTCAGCATTTCAAACACCTTTGACAAAGGTCTACCAAAATTGGAGAATTGCCTGTTTCTGATGGCGGTGACCTCAGCAGGAGCGGGCTTGGTCCCTGAAGGTCCCCCAATGGTCTTTCTATTCTGGCCATAAAACTATCTATTCTCGGCTTCTTCTTCCTCGATATCCATGATAGTTTCTCTTAATTGTCGAAAGTCACTAATCATGGAGGTCATCCTCCTCAGTTTGATATAAATGGAGGGCTCGGTGCCCTTAATGATCATCTTAATCTGGTCTTTCTCTGAGGGTCGTGTCTGTATCTTTAAGAGCTTGCTTCTCCAGCGATCCACATAATCTTTGAAAGTCTATTCTGGCTTCTGTTTGGTGTTTTCTAGGTCATGGAGTGACACGTTTATCTCCATGTCTGTGACATATTGGTTCAGAAAGGCCTCTACTAATGCCCTCAACTCATCCCTGACCTTTTTCTCCAGGCCATTATACCATATTACAGGCGCCCCTTCAAGTGACATCCCGAACATCTTCTGCACCTGACGCTTCGACAAACTCATTGAACTCATCACTGAAACATATTGTCGTAGATGAACCATAGGATCTCCGTTTCCGTTAAACTTGGCCATGTCAGGCATCTTAAACTGGGGAGGCAGCTGTTCTTCAAAGTCATCGCATCATATTTTAATAGATCTTCATGTTTTCCCTTCACCTTGCCGGTAACTGACTCTACTTATTATCTGAGTTTCTGTAACTCTACCTGAGGCCCGGCTATCCTTCCCGTGACATACTCAGCCATGTCACCAAAAAAATAGGTATTTCTTGGCTCACCCTATTCAGGGGCTCCTCACGCCCGCCATCCTCGTTGTTTTCTGTTCCCACTGTGTGGGTGCTATTAGACTGGCCACAATGTTGGTCAAAGCTTGTAGTCGCTCGGTAATTTTGGTGATGTTGGTCTCTAATTGATCCATGCGGGAACTTTCGCTGTCTCTGATGCATTCATGATTGCTAACCTCTTCTTGACAAGTCTTCATTCTTCTCTGACCCAACAGATATCTATGGTGGCTTTTAAGTCAAATGGGGTCAGCATGATGTGTGTATGCATGAGATGCATGTGGTTATCAAAACAACATATATCCTTCTGACCTTATTCCTCCCACACTCGTGGTAAGTCCATTTCTGCCATAGGTATGGCTCATTTTATGCACCAATGTGGGGTACACAAAACCGTTCTCTCCTACGCTACAGGGGTGAACCTTGGCTACCTCAGTCCATTTTCATCAGTAAAAGACAAAGACCGCCCATTTATAAAATTGACTAAGCTTATTATGGGGATTATGCCATTGTCTAGAAATGATGAATTGGGCCCTCGGTAATCATGGTTGTGGCGGGGATGGACTTGGAGATATACAAAAGTATACAAATATGCCATAACAAGGCGTACTCTTTTTGGATGAAAGCCAGTGTGGATATCGGATTCATGTATCTGGCATATTCGGATCATGTTTGGACCTTCTAAGCCCATCAATGTTTTCATACAAGTTAGCCCGTTGTCATTTTAAAGTGTTCAATCAGATTATCGCGAGGTGTAAACTTGTCCCAGTTGAAAAGGCCCAACAGGTTTACACTTTTTCGATAAGGTGGCTAAATAACTTCAAATGATAGGAGGGCTAAACACAAGGTGGTCCATCGTCACTTTGAAATATTTTGGCCCAATTATCATAAGATGTAAACTCGTCCTAGTTTAAGTGGCCCAACAAGTTCGCACCCTATGACGAGAAGTCCAAATGGATCCAAATGATAATGGGCCCAAACACAAGCATGAGGGGTAGCTTCTATAGGACACATAACTATGGTTCGTATGTGGGCTTACAAGAGTATGGATAAGGCTTCATCGGCGGCGAAGGGTTGCTCATAACTAGGTCTTCCCACTCAAGGGTTCGAGCGACCAAATGAACGTGCTTTTTTATACCCTAGGGTACGTGCCAACGAGTGATGGTTATCATCACATAACGATCCACCGCCTTGAGTGAAAGCGACTTCACGATACATGAGGCCATCGGGGTAAGAAGGGTATGCAAGATATATGAGACTTGGTTAACCAAAGTTAAAGCCACGGACACTACAAGGCATTGTTTCGAGGCCGATTCTCTATCCCCAGTGGAGTCGACATCTGTAGGAGCGAAGTGAGGTTTACCGCTATGCTTATTATGTTTGGCGACCACAACAATGTTGGGCTCGCAGCCCGTAGAGAGTACGGAGAAGCCCGCGGGGGACTTAACTGGAGAATAAAGGAGTCGCCACCCAATATGAACTGGGAAAGATTTAAGGCCGCACTCACCCCTCGCAAGGGAAGACCTCAAACCATTGGGTTCGGAATGGTCCCTTACTTATGCCAGTATAATGGACGGGTTCACACAATGGTAAACCAAGTCTATGTAATTCATGCATAAAGTGCAATAAAAATGCAATAACATACAACAAAAAATAATAACAATAATGTAGTTCCAAAAGCAATTAATTTAAGAATACGAAGTGCGATAATGAAAAATTATAATCAATAATCCCCCCCCAAAAGCCAGGAAAAACGTCAATAAATAAATAAGCAAAACAAAAAAGTGGGGTTAATCACGCATGTAGAGTTATTTCCACGAGTGGAACATGGAGTTGTATCCCAAGTAGAAACCGCACTACCGTCCATTTGGATTCTAGTCTACACAATTTACGTCTGGGTTCCAACCGATATACAGCAAGGGATAATAACCACACATAATTGTCAATGCAAGTAAGCGGGACTAAAAATATACCATGCATAGAGGGCAATCGTCTGTTGGGAAGCGGCCGCGAGTGCGCAGCGGAA